>JAJMSF010000020.1:0-196634 GCA_030558275.1 Chernovozyma palmyrensis
TTATGCGCTGCGAGTGTTGATTCCTAATCAGAAGGGTGTCTTCGGTGGCTTATTTTGCAGAGCGTTCTGGACGTGTCTCGTATCTTCCCAGTAGCGAATTCGGTCGTGATATGCTGATTCAGAGTCAAGAAGGTGACGTGGCCAACTTCAACAGCAAAATATCTGGGAAAATCGGAGCGTGCATAGATAATAAATGACTCGCGAGCACTTGTGGTCATAATATTGATACTATTTTGTTTGCACATCTTGGTGATATTTTTATGCGCTGGTTATTGTCCCTGAAATGCGTATATAAGGCCCTACCACGCTAAACACATATTTTAACATTTTTGATTGCCTTAGTAATAAGGTTAAGGGGTCCTGGGGATCTAGGAACATCCGCAAATGTAGGTTCAAGTTTCTTTTATTTAAAAGATGGTTGATGGCTGCGTGCACACCCCCTGCTACTGCAATGACAAAACGCCATGATGCAGCATGACGCACGCTGCGCGCGCTTAAGCTCTGGGCATTCATTTGGGCTCCATGTACGAAACGGCTGCAAGGTGAGACGCCCCTGTTTGGCCTACAATGCAGCCGGTGATTCCGCTGATCGTTCTACAGGCTGCCATTCCGCGATGACAACAAAGGTGTGGCCTGAAGGGTCCGTTTATTTCGATAGATGGCTTTGGCGAGTTGTTTGGGCAGCTGCTCTGGGGTCTGTGACGGTGCCACGACGTTACGAGGCACTACTAAAGCTCGAGCTAGCAACGTACTGCCCCTGGTCAGCTGCTGGATGGGAAGCCGCGTCAGTTTGGAGCCCCTGTGCAATCGACAGGAGCCCCAGGCTCAATGCGGCCGGTGGCGGCGGGGGCGCATAGACCCCCAGGCCCGAAGTCGTCGTGAACCAGCCGCCGTGGCCCGCGCTCGAGCGTGAAGACTTTTTGCTGGACGGAGGTGCAGCTCCGATGCTCGAAATAGAGCCGCCATTGCCGTTAACGACGGTCGATCCCACGGAGGAGAGTGAACCGTTGGAGGTGCCGCCCGCGGAGTACTCGCTGGTGTTCAGGAGAGAGCCGTGTGGGGGCTGCTGGGCGAATGGCTGGGAGTAGTGCTGAGCATAGGGGTACAGGGCAGAGGCCGCGGGTCCAGTGCCGGCACTGCCCGGGCCGTACCCGCCGGCGTCCACGTAGAAGTTGTGCGGGTAGTTCAGCGGTTGGTTGGGCATCACGTAGTTGTAGAGAGGAGTGGAGCCGTAGCCATAGGTCCCGGGGTACCCCGAGTTCGCATTGTGGGTCTGAGGGTTCTGATGTTGAGGGTTCTGGTGCTGGTGCTGATGCTGGGAGCCGAAGGGATTGATGAAGGCGAGCTCGGGGGGCGGCCCCGGGGGGTACTGCTGGGGATAGTCGTCATTTGGGTGCAGGGGATGATGGCTCGGGGGGAGCTGGGAGTGGTGATGCTGCTGCTGGGGAGGTGGCACGAGCACAGACTGGGGGGAGAATTTCTGAAGGAAGGCGCCCAGCTGGATGTGGGCAGGAGTGCCCGGAATGGTGCGTGCCGGCTGCAGAAGTGACGACATGTTCTGCAACTGGTAGTTGGTGTCGAGGAAGTAGAAGGCCTCGTCCTCGATGGGGATCTTTCCACCGAGCAGGCTCTCTTTTATGGCGGCCCAGAGCTCGTTGGGGATGGAAATGTGCTTCAAATCGGTGGAGGACGGTCTCTGGAGGCGGCCGTTGATCACATCGTCGGCGCTGTAGTAGCTGATGAGGTGGATGGTGTGGCGGGGGCTGTCTGGGCCGGAGTCTTGATTTTCGGCAGAAGTGTCCGGGGCCGCACCGCCGACGGCTATGCGAAGTGAGAGGGTCTTTTTGATAAGCCCCTGGTCCTTGAACACGTACGAGCTCACCAAAGACCCCACCAACTGCTTGCTGAAGTCGTCGGTAAAGGGCTCGGGCGGCTGGAGCAACTGCTGAGCCGGCGGCATCATTTGTCGTGCGTCCAAGGGATCGGTCCCCACACTGGCCTTGCGTTTCTTCTTTTTCTTGTCGTCCTTGTCGTTGAGCGAGTGCTTGTCCAACTCGCGGTATACGAGAAACCGCCCCAAGATACGGGACGGCAGCCACGCGATCCCATCGGTCCAGCGCTTGATTCCTGACTCCTCCTCCATGAACACGAACACATTGCCGGACTTTATGAGCGAGAGTCGCTCTCGTTCATGCGGCCTGCGCGGGATGGGGTCGAGCTGGTGGGTGAGCACCGCCTGGATGATGAGGAGGGCGTCGTTAGTGGAGCCCACATAGCCGTAGTATGAGGGGGTGATCTTCGGAGAGGACATGGGGGTAGAAGCAAAGGGTGATTAAGGGATTAAGGAGCGAATTAGGATGAGGGGCGGGGAGTGGTGGGTAATTGCTGCTGGAAGCTGTTGCTGGGTCTGTGTACGCTACTGGCTGGTGATAGCAATCAGTGGCTGGGGCAATCTAGTGCTCTTGACAGCTATGAAGGGCTGTATGCTGGAGACTTTTGGAAGCTGGCGGCTGTTGACAGCGATCAGTGGCTGCTGAACTGGTGGCTGTTGACAGCTATCGGGGGCGTCAACTGGCAGTCGGTTGCAGCCGCTGGGAGAGGTCGGGTGACGGCTGTTCGGTTGTGTTGGACGTAGTAGATGCCAATGGTGCTCTCGGCTTTCCGTTGGAGCTCTGTCGCTGAAGCTTCAGATCTGCCGCTTAAGTAGCCGCTTAATGTGTCACTTACTGGAGGTCACACACCCTCTGTCCTCCCTCAGTCACAAACTTCCCTGGGGCTGACTTCCGGTGGCCTGTGCTTGCGAGCAAGGTCTGGCGTACGGGCTGCGATCAATGGTCGATGCTCGTCGTCCGCCGTCGTCTAGTCACTTTTCTGGTCGGTCTCAGCGATCGAGCTCAGATCAGTTCTCCGGTAACAGAAGCTCTCCTTGGGGCTAGAGCAAAAGCGTCGCAGATTTCGGTACAAAATTTAGATCCTGAGCCACTGCGGGATTCAGTCCATGGAGATGGGGACTGGAAGAGCTGGATCTGGGAGGGTTCAAGTAGGGAGGGAATGTAAGGTGAGCATGCTTTGGGAAGGGCAGCTGAAATGGATTGCTGTTCTAAGGATTTCCTGGTAATAAAGGTTTCTGATATTTCTTGTGCGGCGGGGCCTTATTGGTGCCGCGTAAAATCGAAGAAAGAGAGGACACCTGTGATTGAAATGAGAGGGGATAAGCAATTATTTTTCACAAGTCTACAGAATAATAACTAAAAGGTGCTCTTTGCATATTCACCTAAATACCGCTAGGGCGTCTACAATAGCTGGGCAATAGCTCCAGATACATCGCGTCTATTGTTCGACGCAGTGAGGTTGGGCATCAATAACTTGGAACGTCCCTAGGATACAGGCGATGTGCAATTATTTTTCTCTTGAGAATATTTCTTCTTGTTGACGTGTGTGCTGTTACGCCGTCTTGCTCTGTGATCTTCCTGAAGTATTACCCCTTGCTACCTTTTTCAATATTGTCTTATATTTTTACACACATTGGGTTTTATTTTTTTCTTCGCTGTGGTCCCTTACTCGTAGTTGTCATGTACAACTGCATGCGGCCGACCTTATGCATTTACTGTCTCAGCATGTGCCTTCGGTATAATCGTCAAGTCGTGATAGATTGATGTTGAGCAAATAGCTGAAAACTACAAGTACACTAAAGCTTTCAAACCTTCGACACGATGTCTTCAAGCTTTTTAATTTTAAAATTTTCGGTACATCTCATTAGAAAAAGCCAATTTTCCTCGCCTAATCATTTGCTTTCTTTACGAGGAAGTTGCCCAATTGGGTAAATTAGGGTTCTGAAAGCTGAGCCGCAGGTCAGGCAAAGAAAGTTACAAACTCACATGATGCATACAAAAAATTCCCACATTTAGAGTTTTGAGCGGAATTTCCTTTTTCTCACCTAAAATAGTTTATTTGTGGAGAAGTTCAAATGCGTGAATCTATGCAAAAGAAAGCTGTAATGAGACCTTAATTCAGAAAACTGTACGTCGAGATTCTGATGCTTACGGTATCAGAAATTGGACATGATCATTTGCAAAAAATATGAAAAATGTGGGCCTTAGTAACAATTGCAAGATAGAAACAATCAAGAAAATTTGCAGCTGAAAGCACTTGTTGGGCCTTTGTTTATGTCGAGTGTTCACCTGAGTTACACTCGGACATAGCCGAGCGTGGCGCGAGGACTGTACGGAAGTTCAGGAATCTCTAGACCAACGAAGAGCGAAAAGCGGAGGGCGTGGCCAGGCGGAGTGAGAAGCGAATCGGAGTTTGGGCTGCGCCAATGGGGCAAGGCGAGTTTGTGGACAGGGTCCTGAAAATCGTGGGGAAAAGGCGAAAGAAAGCCCGAATGGGGTCGGTACAGTGTCATGGATAGCCACAGCGAAGAGCTGGAGTGGGATAGGAGCCGTAAGTTTCCGGTGTCGGACCATTAAAGGCGCTTGTGTGGCCCCTTGGTGATGTACAGGAGCTCCATTTAGGCGTTGGATGCGATGCAGGCGCACTTATCGGGCCTCCGACACGCAGCGAGCGCCATTACGGCCCTCGACTATGGCGCGAGCGCCAGGCTGACACCCCAGCGGCTCGTGATGAACGATCGTAAGCGCCACACCACCCAGGCCGCAGCCATGGGCAGGTCAGGGAGCCAGTAGAAAGCACAGGGCCAGTCAGTGGCTCACCCTCACAGCAACTCCCGCTCCTCTCCCCGCTCCTCTCCCAGCTGCACTCCCAGCTCTTCCCCAGCTCCTCCCCAGCTCCTCCCCAGCTCCTCCCCAGCGCCTCTCCCAGTCCCAGCCGCACAGGACAGCCCTTTGGTCCCAAAGTGACCGTCGTGTGGAGACCAGAGGCCAAGCCAGAGGTCAAGGCCCACCAAGGAGCGCCCACCGTTTCTCGCGCTATCTGCCCCAGGCCAGTGGCCACAGTTTCGCGCCAAGCGTCCGCCCCGCCCCCGCCATCGCCCCTATCAACGGTGCGGAGCCCCTATCCGCCCCGGATTCAGGGGCCGCCCTCTGCGATAGTTGCGGCAATTGTCAGCAGAGCCCCTCCTTGCGCCTCGGAGAGTCGTCTGACTGACGCCTCATAAAGTGGAGCGGCCGCACAGACTCCACCAGCACAAGGCGTACGCCATGAACCCAAACGCCAGCAGAGGGCCGCAGTTTGCGGAGGCGAGGCGTGAGAACACTCCAGCACCAGTCCCTGAGTGTGCGGGATCACCCCCTGAGTCTGAGGGATCGCCCCCTGAGTCGGGGGGATCGTCTGGCCCTGAGCCAATGGCAGCCACCACGGAAATCACCCCCCGTGGGTCCGCATCAAACGCAGCACCCCCTACCCCAAGGCCTACCGCAGAGTCTTCCCTACGGCCACCAGAGTCTACCGCAGAGTCTACCGCAGAGTCTTCCGCAGAGTCTCGCCCTGAATCTGCCCCACAATCCTCCCCAGAGTGCCCCCCAGAGTCTTCCTCGGAATCCTCCTCAGAATCCTCTCCAGACACCCCGGCGGCGGCGCCCCCATCTCGACCGCCCCTGAGCTCCCTGGCCCTCCTCGAGGTGCCCAGAAGACGGCCCCTGGCCCCCTCCTACACCCTCGACCTCCACGCGTACCTCCCCCCCTACCGGTCGCTACTCTCCCCCCACGCCCGCTACGACTACCGCACCCACACGCTCGTGCCCATCACCCCCTCGGACCTCTCCAAGATCTTGGCCTTCAACGCCCCCGTGGCCAAGATGAAAATGAAGTACAAGTCGCTCCTAGGGGACGTGTCGCGGCGGTCGTCGCTCATGTCGTTGCGGCTAGGCGGGGCGCTAGGGCGACCGGCCGCCAATTCGAGCACGCCGCCTACCTCAACGGCCCCGGCCCCCCACCCGGCGGCACCTGCTCCGCGCCTGTTGGCACAGCTCCCCCCCGAAGTTTTGCTGCGCATCCTCTCGCTCGTCGACGACTTCGACGACTACCGCCGCTGCGTGTTGGTCAGTCGCCAGTTCCAGCGGCTCGCCCAGCCGCTCCTCTGCCGGCGGGTGGCGTTCACCTCGAGCTACCGCTATGCGCAGTTTGTCACGTACCTCCGGCTCCACCCCGGGGCGGGTGCGCACGTGCGGGAGGTCGACCTCTCGGGGCTTCGGGCCGGGAACGCGGGGCTTGAGGAGCTGGAGCGGTGGCTCGACGGCGATGGGCCCGCGCCCTTGGCGGGCTGGCGCGACTGGAAGTTCAAGGCGAGCGCCTTGTTCTCGGTGCCGGCGCTCGGGGCCAAGGGTCCGGGCATGGGCTCGCGGCCCCAGGCCTCGCGGGCCCACGCGCAGTCGGCCAGCCGAATCCTCCGTCTCCTGCACACGTTCCGGCTCCTGCAAACGCTCCGCAGCCTCAGCCGCAAGCGCCAGACCACCGAGACCGAGAGCGCAAAGCGCCAGAAGGGCGCGCGGGTCCATGGGGCCCACCAGGTGGCGCGCGCCCGCTCCCCCGCCCCCAGCACCGCGCCGCCGCCCCGCCGGGCCCACCCTGCCGTCAACAAATTCCTCGCGGCGTACGCCGGGGCGCGCGACGTGCCCATCGGCCACGTGCTCCACACCTTGAGCCTCTGCCCGCACTTGGAGCGGCTCGATCTCGCGGGCGTGTCGCTCTCGCTGGACTACGAGGTGGACCCCAAGGCGGCACACCAGTTCCGCACGTGCGACGTGATGGGCAACTACGGGCCGGGCCCTCATTGCGGTGACGGAGGGCCCGGCGCCGGGAGTGGCGCCGGGGCCGGCAGCGACCTGGGGACGTTCAGAGACCTGGGGCCCTTCAGAGCCCCGCGGCTCGGCGACGGTTTCCAGAGACCTCCGGAAGCTGTCGCCCCGAAAGCTCTCGCGTTCCCCAGGGACTCGTTGGGAGCTCATTCTGTCCCTCCTTCCGACGTCGCCGGGTCCTCCGCTCCCTCCGCAGGGCCCCTCCGCACCCTCTCCGAGCGCAACATGCGGCGCGCACCGTCACCGTCGCTCCGGCCGATCCGCAGCTTACTCCCTCCGCTCCCCAAGTCGGCGGCGGACCGCGCGTACGCGCGGCAGGGCGACGGCCGGCTCTTCCTCAGCGACCTCAGCCTCAAGGCAGTGGACCCCAGCTGTCTCAGCCGCGTGCACGAGGACGAGATTCTCCAGGCAGTGGCCCGGCGGTGCGGCCCGGGGCCCGGTGCGCTCCGCTACTTGAACCTCTCGTCGATGACGTGGGTCACCAAGAGCGCGGTGCGCGAGTTTCTCAGCGAGGTGATGGAAGTGCGCCCCGCTCGGGACGGGTCCCCGGACGGCTGGGACGCTTTTTCGGACAGCTGGGACGGAGACTCGGACGACGACTCCGAGGACTCGATGGACGACTTCGGGCCAAGCCTGGCGCATCCTGTCGCCCGCTGCGCCCTCACAATCGACCTCACCGACTCGGGAATGCACAAGAACCTCCGCTGGGCCACGCGGCTCGACTTGCGCCTGCGCCGGGGTGCCAGGCTTGCGGCCCACATCGTCCGTGGCCAGTTGTTGGAGGTGAACGAGTACCTCGCGCAGCGCGACCGCCTACGCCGCGGCCGCATCGGCGAAAACTACCTCACGTGACGAGCTATAGCATTGAACCAGGGGCCAGGCGCCCCGTAGCATCGATCCGCGTAGACTGCCCCGCTGTAGGTCCCCGGCGAACGGTCCGAGACGGGCCGCTTCCGCCGCGTGCTTATATGCCGTACGCTTACCTCGGCCCCCCTAGGGCAAATGCAAGGGCGTAATATGGCAATAATTGCGTGCTTTTAGGGACAGAATACCGTGCTTACACTACTTTATTGCCCATAATCTGTTTTTGTAGGAACTCGGAGCTCTTTTGGAGCAGCTACTAACGGATTGAGTTACGGGCAGATCTGGTATATGCAGGAAAAATCTGGCTTGGCTCCCCGCCAGGGGACAGCCCTCCGCAGGAGCCTCCACGGAGTGGCCAGCGGAGCGACAGGCTACCGGCGGGGCCGCTCGACCTCTACAGCACGTCCATGACGCTCCGATGGCCCCTGCCCGAGGAGGGCCACTGCGTGGGGTTCTTCTCGCTGCGCTCGGGGCTCAGAGGAAGAGCTGCCGGTGGGCGCGGAAGGTCCAGCGGCTCCAGAGCTCCGGGGCCGTCCCGGCTATCCACGACGCTCTGCCGGCGCCTACACGGCGGTAACCACTGCGTGGGGTTTTGCTTGCTGGGCTCGGGGGCTCTGGTGCCCCCTCAGGGGACAGCCCTCCGCAGGGGCCTCCACGGAGTGGCCAGCGGAGCGTCACGGACACCTGGGCCAACTGGTGCAGTCAGGAGCTTGAGCACCCGCCGGCGGCTCTTCGCCGCTCCGCTGGCGCCTGCTCGGCAGGAGCCACTGCGTGGGGCTCTGCTCGCTACGCTCGGGACGTAGCCTACGGCGTAGAGGAGAGGAAGCTACAGATGTCCCAGACTTCAGGTCATCACCGCTTCATGGGTCAGCCTGCGCAGCAAAGCCGGCGGCAACCTCCAACGGCGATGGTTTTAGAGCTGGCGGCTTATCTTGAGCGCCCTGGCCCCGTCCACCGAGCTCAATGTTACGCTTAGGTGGTAGGGGACAGGGCGCGCTGGCGGGCAAAAAATGGCGGGAGCGGGTCTGCCTTTATATAGGGAGGGAGCTGTGTCCGGGTAACGCGCGAAGGGGGCTGCCAGGGCTCTGGCCTCCGCTTGTGGCCTCAGGGTCTCAGTTTCGGCCCTGTCCGTGTGGGTCTTGCCAGTAGCAGCCGGACTCAGCTTTGAAGTCTTCGTGTGGACCTCAGTTCCTGTACCTTCAGTTCCTGTGCCTTCATCCTCTGGACCCATAACCCGCACCGCACCTACGCTCTACGCGTTGTCCTCGCCAGGCCCTCAACTCCCTCCCACTGACGCCTCTCACTACACCCCCTGCCATGTCCGACCTTTCCGCACAGCTCTCGGCGTTCAAAAACAAAATCCGCAGCGGGCCGTCGGTGGTGATGCCCCGACGGGCGGTGGCCCCACCAGAGCGCACGGCGTCGCCTTCCAAACCCAAGCGGCCCGCCCCGGACTCGGTGGCCGAGGCCCTCAAAAAACACAAGGCCGCCAGCTCCCACATCGCCGGCGCCCACCTCTCCACCCAGCTCCATCTTGCGGTGGAGTACATCAAGCAGCAGGACGCCCCCGTGCCCGTGCAGCAGCTCCAGGACTACCTCACATTCGACATCCGCCCCACGCTCCTCCCGCTTCTCCAGGCCATCGAGCGGGTCAAATATGACGAGAAAACGGGCACCTTGGAGTACGTTTCGATGCACAACATCCGAAATTCGGACGACTTGTTAAACTTCTTGCGTTCGCAGCCCACGTTCCGTGGCACTTCCGTCAAGGAACTCCGAGACGGCTGGAGCGGGTGTTTGGAGGCGGTGGCGGAGCTCGAGGCACAGCACAAGATCTTGGTGCTTCGTACCAAAAAGGACAACTCGCCGCGGCTAGTGTGGGCCAATTTGGGCGGAGAGTTGGGGCTCATCGATGAGGAGTTCTGCACCATGTGGAGCAACATCAAGCTCCCCGAGCCGGACGCGCTCTACCAGGCGCTCATCGACCAGGGCTTGAAGCCCACCGGTGCAGACCCCATGATCTTGAAAAAGAAACCACAGCAGCAGGAGAAGAAGCAGAAGAAGGCCCGCCGCGGAAAAATTACAAATACCCACATGAAGGGCATTTTGAAGGACTACTCTCAGATGTCATAGCTTTATATATAAACCCATACACCCATACTGGGTACTGCATCTAATTAACTTTCCCTGCATGTAGCCGCCAGCATAAATTGACCATCGACACTTTCTCTTCCACCACCAAGCGCAACCATGTCCGGTACGTAGATCCAGGAAATTGGGGTCTGACAGAGCGTGGGGCTCTGGCAGGAGTACGGGAGAGCTATGGGCAATTTCCAGCCTCTTTCTCGCTTTCTCTGGCCGTTCCTCCCTGTGTCGCTCCTACCCCCTACATCGCCCCTTGCCTCCCACTAACCTCCAGTTGACTTTAACACCGTCGCCACCGAGTTCTGCAACTTCTACTACCAACAATTCGACTCTGACCGGTCCAATTTGGGCAACCTTTACCGGGAGCAGTCGATGTTGACGTTCGAGACCTCGCAGTTGCAAGGAGCCAAGGACATAGTCGAGAAGCTCGTTTCGTTACCCTTCCAGAAAGTTGCCCACCGCATCTCCACCTTGGACGCGCAGCCTGCCTCTCCCTCTGGGGACATTTTGGTCATGGTCACCGGTGAATTGCTCATCGACGACGAGCAGAACCCGCAACGCTACTCCCAGGTGTTCCACTTGATTCCCGATGGAAACTCTTACTACGTGTTCAACGACATCTTCAGATTGAACTACTCGTAGGGGCACGGGCCGCTAGTGCGAAAGAGACTGGCTGTGTATAGAGTAATGTCGATCCTACGTGTGTGAGCTGTAGAGTAGATGGTAGTGAGTGCGAGAGGCGCTAGCGGGCCGTGAGTTCGCTGTCGCGGCGAGGTCACAAGGGCCCACGACGCCCCGCTGACCCCTGCCCGGACCACTGCATTGGCTTTGCTCGCTGCGCTCGTGCTACGGGTAAGAGCCTCCTACAGCGCCGTAGAATCGATGCCACTCGGAGAGAGGGGGCAATGGGAGCCCATTGACCGCTGCCCCTTGTTAGAGCGCCCGTTTCAGGGACCCGAAACGCAGTGGCCGCTCCCTTGAGGCCCCAGCCCCTAACATTGTGAGCCCGTGCTCGCAACCACAACCCAAACGCTTGCCCCGTACACACAGCGGTGGTCACAGAGAGTGCAACTTGAAGGCCGCCCACGACATGGACGACACAGCAGAAGTACCGAAAATTCCGAGAAGGCCGAAGCTGCTGACACGGGCAGCTGAGCGCCAATTGAGCGCAGAGCAGCAGTCCGAGGATCGGGCGGGAGAGGCGGCCGATCTGGCGCCAGAGTCCACGTACGAGCCCCACGAGCCTGAGCCAGAGGCCCAGCAACCGCAGAGTGAGGTGGCGATTCCTGTGGTGCCTCCGCGGAAGAAGAAGGCGGGAGCAGAGAGCGAGGGAAGGGCAGAGAGCGAGGGAAGGGCAGAGAGCGAGGGCCAGATGGAGGGCCAGAGTGAGGGGCCTAAGAGCGCCGTCTCTGCGGACACTGAGAGCGTCAGCGTGGACGCAGATGCTGCGGTGGAGGTCTCAGGGTCTGCGTCGTCGAATTCTTTGTCGGGAATGGCAGCCGCTGGGCTCGAGGATTCGCTGGACCCAGTGACGCCTCGCATCCCCTCGCGGCCTCAGCGGGCAAGCCACGCGCCCAGGGAGGCGAGCCGGGGGTCCAGCGACTCGAGCGACGCGTCCATCCAGAGCCCTGCAGTTGTGCCTCCCCGTCCGGTGAGGCGGACGAGTGCTAAGGAGTTGCCACATGCTGCACAGTCACCCACTGAGGCGCCTACCGAAGTGCCCTCAGAGGCACCCCTGATTACGGAGGCGGTTCAGACCGTGCCGCAGATTCCCCAGCGACCACTGAGAGAGCGCCAGGAAGAACCTGAGAGCGAGAGGCTCAACGCGGAGCTCAGCGATGGCGAGCGGCCCGAGGAGGGCGACGGCGACAAGACGCCTGGAAACAGCGACACAAAGGTCACGTTCAAGACATTTGAGGGGGAGAGACTGGCGTCGGACTTGTCGAGCTTCAATGATGACATGGAGACGGTGCAGGATGAAGCCGCTGCTGACTTTGTGGATGAGGCGGGGCCGTCAGAGACGAAAGATCCTGGGCACGAGTCAGAGGGTGCCCAGAGTGAGTCAGAAAAGGCCCTGGAAACACCAGAGCACAGTCCACGGGCGACTGAGCCAAGTGCTGAGGCAGTCGCTACACGCTCAGAGCCAGAGACCGAGGCAGAGGCAGAGCCAGAGTCAGAGGCTAAGGAACTGGCGGCCGAGGCGTTGGAAGCTTCTGGAGCCTCTGGGGGCTCTGGGATTTTGGAAGAGGTATCAGTGCCGCAAGGGGAAGCTTCACAGGATCCAGAGGGGACACTGGAGTCACTGACGGAGTCTTTGACGGAGCCTTCAGGAGCCCTCGAGTCTCCAGAGGAGACATCATCTACGATAGCCACCCCCACAGAGCCTGAGGCAACGCCGGTGGTGCCAAAGCGGCCCCCTCGCCCCGCCAAGCGGTCTCAGGACTCCAATTCACCCTCTGTTGGCCCTAGTGGCACAGAGCACGATACACCCTCCGTCCCTGCAAGGCCCAAAGCGCCCCCGAAGCCCAAGAAACTTTCCTCTAAAATCGCTGCCTTCCAGGAGATGTTCAACCAGCAGCCACCGGCGTTTGTGAGGCCTGAGGCCCCTAGAGAAGTTCCAAGGCCCTCGCGACTTTCTGCTGACAAGGCGTCGTTTACGCAGAGCTTGCAGGGCGTGGTCGGTCGTGGGATGCCTGGCATAGCGTTGCCGGGGATGGTAAACCCTGCGCTTCTCAGGGAAAGAGCGAGGGAGGAACAGGGGGATCATGGGGAACAAGAAGAGGAGGCGAGTGGGGCCAGCTCAGCGAGTGTCCCACCGTCTGACGTTCGCAAAGGAAGAGCTCGCGGCCCTAGGGGCAAGCGGTTGCCACGGGCGGTGCAGGAGACCACGGTGGAGTCTGCACCGCGGTTCAGTCTTGTGGTGGGAGAATTGTGGACTGTGGAGCGGGCAGAGCTGCGGGAGGATGACCCTGAGTCCAGTGAGAGTTTTGTTGATGCTGGGGAGATTTTAGGCACCCATGGGGAAGAATCTGAGGAGACGGAGGCGTCAGAGACGGCTGCTGAGACAGTGGAAGAATCACAGGGCGAATCTTTGGAGACGCCAGAGGCACATCCGGAGGCACCAGAGCCTGAGTCTGCGAAGTCTGAGCCGGCGGTCGAGCTTTCAGCTACCCCTGACCGTACAGAGTCGGAAGTTGGGCAGCTGGATGCTTTATCTTCCAGCGAAGAGCCGAATCAAGACTCCGAACCCCAGGACGCCGTGTCAGAGCTAGAGCCAGAGTCGAAGTCTGAGCTGGAACCAGAGTCAAAGTCTGAGCTGGAACCAGAGTTAAAGTCTGAGCCAGATCCAGAAGCAAAACCACAGCCTCCCAGTGAAGCCACTGACTCACACCCCGAAACCCCCCACACTTCAAGCGCACCCATTGAGGCGCTCGACGACCTCATGGCCAAGCTACAGCAGTCCAGCGAAGAATGATCATGTGCTAAATAGGCAATGTAGGAGCGCATAGAAGACTGCGGGGTTGGCGGAGAGACGTTAGCCTCATCCTGAGCTCATCTCACTGTATAACTCACTACTCTTTGCTTTGAATTTTTTAGCATAAATTAACTTTTAATATTATTCTGGAATTTGACATTTTGAGAAAAAAGTCCCTTGTATACATTTTTGAAGCTTTCACTCCGTATCTTGTAAATTTATTTTCAAGAACAAGAGTAGGAGAGGGTTAAGAGAGGGGGAGCCATCGGAGAGAGCCTGGGAGGAACAGTCTGATGAGTAAGCTTCCGCACTGCCGCCTGCCCCTGGTAGGCACTCGGGCTCTGGGCTCCATTGATTCCAGCCAATGGCAGCAACTTGCGCTTGGGTTTGCACCATCATCCCCTTCGTGAGGCCTTGTCGTACCGTGGCTGGTAATTGAATGGCTCGGCCAGGGCTGACTGGGTGGATGCGGGCGCGGCGGGCTCAGTCGCCCCCCTAGTCGCTGGACTAACCTCCGAATCGGCCCCTGCCTCCGCAGATGATTGACCTCTCTTCTCTTTTTGCTCTTTCTGCCCTTGCTGCTCTGTATGCTCCTTCTTTTCCCCTCGCACAGGGCTAGCGTCTCTGTTCCTTTCAAGCAACCGCTCCCGTAGCTGTGCCACACGAGTCTCGATCTCCAGCTCCTCCACGTCCTGATCCTCAAGCTGGTCCCGAAGCTCCAGGCACTTCACCTCAATCCGTCGCCTGCTTGCATGCTCTGAGAGCTGTGCATCTGCCACCAACTTGCGGCCCTTCTGCTCTTTAGCCTCCCTGAGCTTCTGGAGCTTGCGCGCCTTATAGAGGCCTCCCTCAGCGCTGTCCTGGTTCTTGCTGTCCTTGATGGAGGAAACATTGCGCTGTACATGTCCCGAGGTGCCGGAGCCACGCGCTGTAGATAGTCCGATACCGTTGTATGACATAGGGTGGTGGGGAGTGAGCGGGTTTACTGAGGGCAGGCTGCGATGTCGCAAGGGCTGGCACTGACAGTGTATCCCTAACAAAGATCGGGGCACATAGTGGGCGTCTCAGCCGCTAAATATCCGCTAGCCTAGGGGCACTATTCCCAGTAGCGGGGCGGGCTCCTCACTAAAGCGCGACTCCTGCCAAACGCGTGCGATCTCGGTCGGCTGCTACAAAAAATTGCCTTCTCCGTCCCTCTACCAACAGCACTCCCCCCATTCGCCCAGATGATGACACGACGGTTGTGGCGCTTTGTAGCGCTTGCTTTTGTGGTGGTGACAACTTTCCTCGTGTTGTCCCGCACTCCCCTCCACTTGCCCTCAGACTACCACCCGCAGACTAAGAAGCCCAATGTTGTGGGAAAGTACGAGGAAAGACCGAATCAGCAATTCTGGAGCAGAGTGTTTCTTTTGCTTGATAAGAATCGTCCTGACTTTGGCGGCATTGATACGCCTATACGATACAACGAGGATGCGCCTAGGGAAGGCGTCAAGTCCGAGGAATATCTCCTTGCCCGGGCCAGCATTTCCCCAGACGTGGTGGAGGAACTCCGGGAAAGACACTCCAATGTACTCAGCGGAATTCCCGGGCTTGAGCCGGGCTTGCTTTTTCAACCGAACGTCGATGGGATCGTGATGGTGGGCGGCGGAAAGTTCACTTGGCTCGCCTACCTCTCGATCATTGCTCTCCGTGACACAGGATCTAACTTGCCTGTGGAGGTGGTACTACCAAAACACGAAGACTATGTCAGGGAGTTTGAATTGTGCTCGGTAATTCTCCCGCAGTTCAATGCCGCTTGTGTTGTGCTTCCGGATGTTTTGGGGCCCGCTGTGATGTTGGAATGGTCTAAGAAGATTGCGAACTACCAGTTCAAATCCTTGGCTATATTGGTCTCCTCCTTTCAGAATGTTTTGCTTTTGGACGCTGACAACATCTTGGTTAGGTCTCCAGACCCTCTTTTCTCCAGTAACCTTTTCAAGGAGTATGGAATGGTCACTTGGCCTGACTACTGGCAGAGGTCCATCTCTCCCGTGTTCTACGATATTGCTGGCGTCTCTATTAACAAAAAACGGCGTGCACGGTACAACAGATTGCCATTGACACCACCAATTGAAATAAAGGATAGTCTTGAATCACCTGTCTCGTTCCACGATTTGGAGGGCGCCATACCGGACTTGTCCACAGAATCTGGCCAATTGCTCATAAACAAGGCCACGCATGCGAAAACCTTATTGTTGTCACTTTTCTATAATATGTACGGCCCAAAGTTGTTCTACAAATTACTTTCGCTAGGAGAACAAGGCGAGGGCGATAAAGATACCTTCCCAGCAGCCGCTGTTGTCTCGAATCAAGATTACTACCAAGTGAAGTCTTTCATCAAAACTTTTGGCTACTCAGACTCTAATGGTCAGTTTCAAGGCGTGGCGATGGGCCAGAAGGATGCTGTAGCTGACTTTGAAATATATCAGTCCAAAGTAGTGGCAGGCTCGAAGGAGATTTCCACTAAAAGTGATAGTGACAGGTTCGAATTTCTTCAAAAAATTATAGATGAAGACTTTAACGAGCACAACAGCTTGCCTTTGTTTACCGTTCATTGCAATTACCCTAAATTAGACCCCGTTGTGCTCATGGAAAGAGAAGATCTCTACGATAAAAAGAACCAAGAATTGAAATATCGAATATTCGGAGGTTTCAAATACTCCAAGCCAGGCGTTAAAAATGGCAGGATGGTAGATCTCGAAGTTGACTTTGAGTTACAACAATGGAAAAATATCAAAATGACACTTTGCGATAGAAAGTACAAATTTCCTCATATGAAAGATAAAAATATGAAGGAAATTTGCAACTTTGCCAATAATCAAATCAAAAATTTGTCATGACCAATCCAATTAGATGCTAGTATAAAGAACAAGGTTCAATCAATATCATTGTAAGCTCCGCAAAGTAAAAAGCATCAAATTTGTTAAGGCTAAGGCTAAGAATAATTAGCCTATATCTTATTGTTAAAGACCAGGGTAGATATATGCCCTACTTCAGCCAATTGTAGCTGAGACTAATAAAAAGCCTTGAAAGATAAACTTCCAAGTAGATATCCTGGGACCATAAATTTTTCCTCATACTCGAGGTAATATCTCCTCGACGTGTAATAAAACTACCGAGCGGCTTTCCAGTAAAGTAAATAAGGCTCGTCATTAAATATAGAACTAAGTTAAACATTCAGTAAATGAAATCTATCTAATAGATAAGCACAATCTCAAAGTATACTTTGATGATCCTAGCAATAGTTTAACTAGTTTTTAGAATACAATTTACACTGTAGTAAACCTACCAAATGAAATGGTTACAACCAAGATAAAATATATTTGATGCCCTTCTACCTGTTTTTTCACCAATTCTATTCCTATGCAAGTTTCACTATAACTAAACAGAGACAACGTTTAAAAGTCTCAATGAAAAGACTCCTGGTACAGCTACATAGGCTGCAACATATTACTCTATTTCATAATTAAGAAAGTGGTAATTCGACCGAAACCTGTATCAAACGCTACTACACTCATAAAATAAGATTGAAAAAGATGATGCTAATTCTCAGCAATCATTAATGATTGATAGTAACTGTGAACTGGTCGCGACATTAGTGAAACTTTGCTAGACTAGTTTCATTTTCTTTCAATTAAACGTATGAAAAAAAAATCAAGAGATGTTGTCATTGGAAATACGTTCAATAAGAAAGAACAGGCTAAGGATCAAAATGAATGACAAATATAATTATGGAATAAGAACCTCAAGTTAAAATTCCATAAAGACGATTTATGTTGGTAGCATCTTTGATTCAAACGATTTATTGTAATCACCTCTATCTCTAAGACTTAAACTCGTTCTGCTTTCAATTTTAAGATTTAGTTATCATATTTTGCAGTCTAATCCATTAGAGAAAAGAAAAGAAAGACGAATAATTATATTTGAAACATTTATGCTCATCATTGATTTCAATAAGCCTTGTTTGTCAAAAGAATTAGGCAGTGAAATTTTTGATACGTTATTGCGTTAGTTGCGTTATCCTATGGAAGTATTAATTTATGAAATTAATACACGAGGCCCGAACGACTAAATTATTATGTCGTTGATAAGTCTTATAAACGAATTATATTTGGGTTGTTTCTTCTCATCCATAAAGTTAGTCCGATTTTTTGTTTGCATATGGTAACTGTATCAAAAACGCCCTTATTGCATTCATATAAGGATTCAGCCAAAGATCTTCAAGAAGTTGAATTGGGAAAATTTCGTGGAGAACAACTGTAATATCTTTGGAAGAATTAAATTGAGAGTTTTTACACCGCATACCAGCTTGTGTGAAAATTTATCAAATCCTCTTAATATGTTAACAGATGTCAAGTGCATCTTGGCTAATTTGTGCCTACAAACATGAATTCTGAAAGACATTTTTTACGTTGTAAAGCTTTGGGATAGAGGTCTTTTTTACTCGTATATTTTAGTTTTAATTATACTTTTTAATGCACATAAATTTGTATTCAATTTGTGAAAGATGAATTATATTTTATTAAAGTAAACCATAGTTTGGAAGTTCTGTTTTGAAATTGTTGTTTGATAGAATGATTGCTATTTATTAATGTTGCCCGTTGATGGCTTTTAGAGGAAACATCTTTATCTTAGCGGAGATATTCTTACCACCTCAAGCTCGCTGATTTTGACTTGTCCTTTCTTGTGGTTGTTGGGTCTCACTCATGTAGAAAATCTTTTGTTTTAAAGAATATTGTCGGTGAGAAGTTTCTTCCAAGAGGTAGGGGTGTCATTACGAGAAGGCTTTTAGTCTTGCAATGACCATATTCTAGACGACCCTCAGATTTTCAAAATGTAAAGCAACTTTGTATTTTCGAGATGACTTATTTTTCACCTGAGCAGTTTAAGAATCCTCGGTGTCAAACAACTTTGAAGAGCCCTTAGGCTTGTTTTTTTTTACTCAATTTTGACAAATGTGTTTCATTGTTTTTGGAGTGAAAGCGTTCTCATAATGGTTTTCATTTTCTTTCGCATGGTGCTGTACAATTTTCTATGAGTTGTCCTCCAAACTAGATGTTTTAAATGTTACTAAATAGTTTGCGGTATACTGTTAGGTAAGTGATGTAATTTATAATTTGTAATGGATCGGTACTAGTAACAGCGCTTTTTGATTGTTATTTTATATTTCAGTTGCAATATTTTGCAACCAGGTCTTGTGTTTATTTATTGGTGGAGGGTTTCTATACATTGCTTAGGACACGATCGTTTTATGTTATATCTTGTGTTCCTTACTGATCAAAAATTACGCACAGTTTATTTGTCTCAGACGTGGGTCAACCTTGATCTATGGTATTGTCATTCGAACTATGATCGGTATGGGACATCCGTATATCCCCAGGATACACACAGGTTACAGAGAAGTACTTTGGGATGAATTCATTGAAAGGTTGCAGTTTACATAAATGCAGTCAACAAAGATGATGGATACTAGGCGTTCTACTGGACGGCAACCAAAATCATTTATTTAATCAACTAATCAAAGACTTTGCTTTTGGTGTCACCTTCCCACCACTTAAATCCTAGGCCGTAGCCCCATTCATCGTTGACGTATCTCTTAGGTTCGTCAACTCCGACTTGGTATAGATCATGAAGCTCGATCTGAGATAATGGAGGTAATCTGATGTTTGTCGTGATCCGTTCAAGGTTTGAGGACCGAGGTAAGGTAACTCTGCCAGAAAGAATGTGATATGCATTTGCAATCTCATTGGTTGATACTCCGTACTTCTCAGCTAATTGTTTGATCAAGGGAATTTTTAATACAGGAGCCCCTTCACTCCCAACAGGACTATAAGCTTCAATAAGAATACCGTTCTTCTTACAGAATTTAACCAAGTCTTCTTGAGGTAACTGGCAATGGTATTCAATTTGATTCACAACGGGCATATGTCTCACCTTAGGCAAAAGTTGCTTCAATTTTGGAAGTGAGTAGTTACTTACCCCAATTGCTCGAACCTTTGTAGTATTATCAAGAATGTCTTCCATGGTCCTGTAAACGTCGATAAACTTAGTTCCAGTGACAGGGTCGTCATCATAAATCAAGTTTCCATTTTCATCCCTTGGGGCCGCTGGTAATCCATTTTCATCCCCATGAATACAAACTGGCCAATGCTGTAAGAACAAATCCACGTAGTCAAGTTGTAAGTCCTTTAAAGATTTGTCCAACGATTTCTCGGGACTATGGTAGAAAGAGGGCCATACCTTGGTAGTGACGTGAATGTCAGACCTTTTAACAACGCCTTCTTTGAATAGCTCAGCCAATGCCTCACCAACGTATGGTTCGGTTCCATAGTACCAAGCTGTATCAATGTGACGGTATCCGGCCTTCACCGCTGCAATGACTTGATCCTTCACTCCAGCAGGGTTGTCATGAGAAGGAACAGTTCCCAATCCTAAGGCAGGGATTTTTTGGCCGTTGTTTAATTCTAAGTACACAGAAGTTGCTAATGTCATGGTGAATTGAGAAAAGGAATACAGAGGGATGTGATCGGTGTGAGTGGAAATGTGGCGTTTATATAGACTTTGTCTTGCTTGCTCAGTTCGCGTATGATTAATCGTTGCTTTGCACACACATATCGCTTGCTTCGTGGACACCGCAATAGCAATTGCCTCTTTTCTTCTACATGCTTATTAATATCCTATAATAGTCGTTAGATGCTCATGTCCAGCCTCCTTCACACACCGCACTTGCTCACTACAAAATATCGGAAAATGAGATCGTATACTATTCTCGGAGTACGTGCATGTAGCTCCTGAACTGGTATCACAATAAGTCATGTGCTATAAATTTCACTATACAGTTTCAGTTCCGGCCAAAGACACACTGCTTACAGTGTCGAAGAACTATTCGAAGTATACAAAGAATGTTCAAATCTCAAGGTCTCCCACGACATCATCATCCATGATGTCGTTGTCATCCTCATCAAAAACATTGTCTTCGATGTAGTCATCCATATAATATTCATCATCCACAACAGCTTCTTCATCGTTCGACATCACATCGGCCGTATTTCGGTCCTTATCTTCCTTATTCAGGGAAGATGTTCTTCCGTTGTTTACCAACGAATAATGGATCTTATTAATGGCGGTCAAGTATAAAAATGATACTCGCTTCTTCTTTTTGTTGTATATGAACCAATAGTTGGACCACATGGCTTGGTAGGGATAATTCAAATCTTCGAGAATGGACTGATCACTAGGCTGAAATTCATATATTTGACAGCCTTCAAAGCTATTTCCACTGGGGGGGGAGTCTGCAGGTGATAATGGCGTCGTGTACGATCCACCATTATTAAAGCTATTATGCCTAGACCTAGTTGCTAAGTTAGTTCCGATCGAGGTCTTAGGGGGTATTATATCCATGTACAGATTTATAGTATCCCAGATCCAGTTTAGAAGGTCTTCTTTCTTGCCCAAAGATACCATTATGTTGTTAAATTTGTGTATCAATTCTTCTGGGGAATTTATCTTGTGGAAGTTCTCCGTCGAAGGCTGGAGATTAGAGAAATCGTGGTCTGGATATGTTGTGTTCAAAATTGCGATGAGATAAGCAAAGGTTTTCCTGGTAGTTACATTCTTGAGTGGACCAAAGGGCGACTCATCGATCGCCAATTCATCATACGTAGCTTCGCTGCTCCCGGTTAAAGATTTAGACAAATTGGAAGTGTTGGATGGATTCAGTAGTGAGCTTCGCCGAAAATTCAACAGGGTTGAGGAATTGCTTCTGTCACGGTCTGATATGTGGCTTCCCCTGCGGGTCCCAGGATGAGAGGGGGGTGGTGAAGCACTACTACCGAAAAGTGACACTATGGAGTGCTCGCGTTCTCTCTCGATAGAGTGTGATAGTTGGGAATCTTCCAATATCTGGTCCAAATGTTTGTCGATCGTTTTGAATAATTTGCGGTCTGTGCTCATCGGCTTCGTTGTGAATAAGTCGCATCCGCCCTTGATAACTAGATTGTTATCTTGCGAGTGGAAGTTGAGCTCCTGGTTAACTAGCTCTATATCGACTTCATCAATGAACTGCTGTTAGTAGGGAAAAACAAACCAGACAACATGTAGAGTGACTGGAACTAAAAGGAGCAAAAAGCAGTCATGACATGTTCTAATTCGACTCAGTGGTCCAGGCTATCAAGCTCTTAATTGTCGACATTTTGTGGAGTACCCATATCTACACCACCAATCACATACCTTCATTCTGCCAATTACTTCTTTAAATAGATAGAATATGCAAACTGGTTGATCATAGGCTTTTTACACTGCCAAAGTGCGACCGCTAAAGGTGCTCAAGAAGTCAAAGTTGTTGCTTCTCTGTGTATGTTGATCGTGGGTTGATACAGACGCATATCGCGGTTTCGTGACCTGCACTACCCACGTTGAGTTACACCGGAAGGTGGGGCAAATCCCCAGATACTGCGTCGCGACCCCATGCGCGTACATATAATACTCAGACATCCTACTCAAACCAACGGGTTGTCTATACTTGCTCTATGCCCTTCTCTGTCACTTTAAAGGGTATCTTATCGAAGCTGTTGTTTTTATATGCAGTGCCATCTCCATGGGAGGACATCACTAGTTTGCAATAACGCTCCACATTCCAACCATGGACCATTTCTGCTAGCGTTGGGGTATTGTAAGTGCCCCTTTTCTGTAGCCGCTTCGCATCTTGCAGGTCTGTGGGCAAAGTGAAGCCCTCACAGAGATCGTCGTACGTAAGTCCCGTCTCCGGATCCACAGGTTTCGGGGGCTGTACCAATGGCTTGTAGGTTTTCATGAGTAGTATGCGTGTTACCATTCTACGGGTCCATTGGTAGCCTAAAGCTGGAACGTACTTCTTTGTGACACAGTTGGTCTCTCGGTGAAGCTTGTTGAGCAATTGCGTCTGTAATTCTGATAGGGCATTGGCTGAACCCGGAGACTTATTATAGCGGGGATCTACCTCGTCGTCAATGTATGACCCATCAGCACCAACTTTTCTTCGTTTAGATGTGGTCTCAAAAGATTTCATGAGGGCTGAGTACGCATCGCTGGCTTCTTCCGAAGAGTCATTGCCGAGTTGGGTCCGTCGTATGGTGGATATGTCCCAGCCACAAAAAAAGGCCAGCTGGTGGCTGTAGGATAATGCATTCGTGTTTTGCGTCTTTGAATCAAAATTATCACTCACTTGATTTGACACTACCACTGCCACATTATTGTCTATGGCTAGGGTCTGTAGTTGTCGATGCAAGAGGATGGTGTAGAGTGACTTTGCCGCTATGCTTTTGTAAGTTGAGGACGATCTGAAGAACGCTGCATACTCCGATTCAAGTTCTCGCCTGATCTTATTATACTGGGGGATATCCTTAAGTGTATGAGCCTGGGTGGCGATCTTCGTCCGTATGTATGACACGTTAGAGATAGCGTCCTCTCTGCGAAGGTGATGCGATATGCTATCCACAATCACCAAGCCAACATCTCTATTCTGGGAAAGAAAAAGAGGCAATTGTGTCTGGATGATATGGTCTTGGCTCTCTAGATCAGAGCAGTAGAAACAGTGGACATTATCCATCAACGTTCCAGGGTGCGAGGATACAATGGACTCTAATCGCCTCGTTTCCAAAGGTGATTCCGTTGATATGTAAACAGACTTGGGCTTCTGGGGGCAATTTAGCTGCCACTGGACTGATATATGAAGAAGAAATTGTGATTTTCCTGCTCCGCTGGCACCAAAAACCTCGGTGATTTCTTTGAGAGCAATGCCACCGCCGAGTTTTTGATCTAAGGCGGCAATTCCCGTAGCGATAAGTTCATCACGAGAAGACGTCAGGATCTCCTCGACATTTGAAGTAGATTTTTCTTTCACGAGGTCTAGATAACTGTCGATTTCTCGGATGGACCTCTTCAATCGCTTGGCTAACTGGCTTGAGGCGGACTTGCGATCTTGGGCGAAGGCATACGTCAATAGATCGAAGCTGGTGAGCCCGTTGAGAGAAATGGCGGAGCTAAGTGCAAGGTAAGAAACATCTGATCCGCTTGCAGGGTCCCCTAGCTCGCTATATATGTCCATAGTTGGTATTAGCTGGGGTGAGACACGAGGATGATTTGTGGAGACGCGCTCTGATAGTGAGAAAAAGGCCGCATCACCGTAGCACAGTCTCGCAACAAGGTCTGACTTGGTCCCAAATCTGTGCTATTTCAGTTGCGAAGTCCAATTGCGTCTGCAGTGGACTTAATACTGGTCAAGGAATGCCTACAAGGCTATATCAGATATTGTCATATATAAGTGTTCACAAATCCCTAAGAAACAAACTCTGCTGCCTTGGAAATCATGTAATCTTTCGCCTTAACAATCCGGACAAGGAAGTTTGGAATGCCCCAGCCATACATCACGCCGATACCTCCATGCTTGGAAATGGGGACTATTGTGGTGACTGAAGTTGGCCTTTTGTAGGCTACATAGGGCCCAGATTTCTTAAAAATGTCCTTTTGAACAGTCCTGGTGAAGGCCTTGACCTGATTGTACTCCAAGTCGAAAATCGTGTCTTCCCCACAGGCCAAAATATCACCCAAAGCAACCACTTCGGGGTGCTCCTTCACGCGCAAGTACTCGTCCACCACAAGGTAACTCTTGGAGTCAAGGTACTTTTGTTCAATAAAGGAAGAATTGGGAGTGACTCCAAAAGATGGTATAGCCAAATCTACCTCCTCTGAGGTCCCGTCTTCAAAGGTGATGCGTGTATTATCAACCGTGACTGCCTTCTTGTTGTTAATAATTTTGACATTGATTTTCTCCAATTTTGATGTGGCCGCTTTACCCTTTGCTTCGCTCAAAAAAGGCAAGGGGTATTTTGCACCAGTGTACAAGACGACTTCTTTATTAGAATAAGAGGAGGCAATTTCGCCAGCAACTTCCACTCCGGTAGAACCCCCACCCACAATGGCAATCTTGTTTGCCTTCTTAACCGATTCCGATAATTCTTTGATAGCTTCAACAGACTCAGCACTGTCGCCCTTCAATTTAAAAACCGCAGACTGGGTGTGAGTGCCAGAAGCCACAATCAAGTGGTCGTAAGCGATTGTCTTGGACCCGCCATTGGTGGCCACTGCTATCGTCTTGGCATCAAAATCAGCCTTCTCAACGGTCCCATGAACAAACTCGGACTTTATTCCTTTAGAGATATTCTTTACCACCTCATCTAGGGGATAAAAGGTCCTTTTGATCAATTCTGGTTCCACGACCAACCGGGGGCTCGCGGAGTTGTAGTAGAACAGATCAGATTGGGCGACCAAAGTCACGGAGTATTGACTGCTGTTCTCGCTCTTAGAAGCAGCCTCAAAAACAGTTTTGGCGGCTCTGATGCCCGCATAATTTCCTCCAATGATCACGATTGACATGGTGGCGGTTACAAGATGCAATCAGTTTGCTCGATCCCTAGCCCGCATTTTATATTCTCACTTACGAGCCACAGCTCCCCCCTCACTCGTTTAGATAACTGTTCACTACAGTACGCACAATTACTGTTTATTCACCCTAGCTCGCAAACTCACTCGCTCTTGAGATCATGTAGTCCTTTCCCTTCAATATTTTAATCAAAAAGCTGGGGAAACTCCAGTTATTCAACACGCCAACTCCGCCGTTTCTAGAGATGGGAATCGCTATAGTAAGTGGGGCTTTTGGGTTGTATTCCGCGGGCTTAGTGGAAACTTTGAAAATGTCCTTCTCCACAGAATAGGTAAAAGGCTTTGCTTGGTGGTAATTCAAGTTGTAAACACTTTTTTGGGTATTGGCATTGATGTCGCCGAGCCCCAAGACATCAGGGTGGCCCTTGACGTGGAACGTATTGTCAACCACGAGATAGCCCTGCGAATCTAAGTACTTTTTGGAGATGAAGGACGAGTTGGGGACAAGACCATGAGTGGAGATGGTCAAGTCAAACTTCTCAGTCTTCCCGTCAGTGAAAGTAAGTAATTGAGGCTCAATCTTGGTACATCTAACGTTGTTGACGATCTTGACTTTGAGCAGCTGCAATTTTTTAGTGGCCGCCTTACCCTTGCTAGCACCCATGAAAGCCAACGGGTACTCAGAGCCTGTGTACAAATAAACCTGCTTCTTGGGGAAAGAGTAAGCAATTTCAGCCGCCGTCTCCACGCCAGTGGCCCCTCCTCCAATAACAGCAATTTTCTCGGCCTTCTTGATTGATTTGGACAACTCTTGAACCGCCTGGGTCGTCTGGGTGTAGTCCCCATCCAACTTGAAGGCTGGGCTCAGAGAGCGCGAGCCTGAGGCAATCACCAAATGGTCATACGCGATCTTTTTAGACTCTCCAGAGTGAGTCGTGACCTCAACGACCTTAGAATCAAACTCAGTAGACACTACTGTTCCATGGACAAATTTGTACTTGATATTGGCTTTCTTGGACAAGAAGTCGAGCGAAACGTACGTCTTGTCTAAATGCTCAGGCTCCACCAAAAGACGGGGAGCGGCGCAGTTGAAGTAGTACTTGCTCGACTCAGAAATCAATGTCAAAGAGTATTTGTCTTTGTTGGGACTTTTGGCAGCTGCCTCAAAGATGATGTTTGCAGCCTTTATGCCAGCGTAGCTGCCTCCGATGATGACGATAGACATGATGAAATATTAGCAAAATTTATGTCAAAGAAGAGAAAAAGAGAATTTGATTACTTCTTGATGATCGTTATCCAGAATGCCTGAAACTCCTTCACTTTATATACTGTAACCTGTCAACTGTCTCATCTTTCTATGGCCATCGTCGAAGAATTGCAGCCATAGGAGATAAGCGGACTTGGCGGAGTTAATATCAATGAAAACACCAAATGGCTTACAAATCGAGGCAAAATTAGTAAAATGCACTCGGGAACCTCCATTTTACTAAAAATGGAGAGCTATGCAGGATAAATTCAGCCGCCTCTGCGGCTTAGGTCAACTTGTTATTACTAATGGACGATACCGGCAGAGGTGTTTTGCTTCCGAAGATCCGACGGTCAAGTTACGCGTTTCCTTGACATCTGATGGTGTAAATCTTGTATCGGGCGATCTGGAACAGAGATATGCTACCTGTTACCTGACCAAATCATACTGGTAAAGATTTGCATCCGGACAGGTTTTGCTAAACATCCCTGCTACTACGGGGGCTGTGCCCTTGCAATATTAGCTATCGCTACAGTACGCTCAGTCGCTGCATTCATTCACACTGATACTTAGTGGGCACCAGAAATAAAGAACCACTTGTCAATGGATTTGTCAATAGGAGCAGGGGCCAAGTTGGAGCCCTGGGGAACCTCAGAAGCAGCAGCATCTGAGTAGCTGGCAGTAGTGGTCAAAGTAGTGTTGGTCAAGTCAATGTCGCCCTTTTCAGACTCACCCTTGATCAATTTTTCCCAGGCCTCGCTGCATTCGGCAACAATCTCCTCGGCGTACTTCTTGTTCTTGCACTCACCAGAGAAGGCAAACTGGTTTTCGGGCTTTCCGTCAGGAATCTTGTAGATTCTGAACCATTCGTTGGTGGCGCGCAACAATCCTGGCAAGTGGGTCTCAACATCCTCAACATCGTTGAGCTTGGCGGCCAATGGGTCATTGACATCGATAACAATGACCTTCCAGTCAGTCTCACCCTCATCTAAGAGAGCCATGACACCGAGAATTTTGACCTGTTTGACCTCACCGACATGTGCAACAGCCTCACCGATTTCACAAACATCCAATGGATCGTTGTCACCCTTAGCTTTGGTCTCAGGGTGGGTAACGTTGGGGTCTTCCCAGGTTTGGGGGAACGCACCGTAGTTGTGAATGTAACCGTGGTGGGGGAAGCAGTTACGAACAAATCTCAACTTTCCCTTCTTGGTGTCCTGGAGGATAGGGTTCAACTTCTCCTCCTTGGAGATCTCCATCTTGGCATTGGTCCATCTGGGGACTTCCACAATCATGTTCAAGATAGTTTTCTCTTCATTGGCGTACAAAGGGATGTCGTGAAAAGGAGAGATAGGCTTTCCATCCTTCTCAAGGAACACTCTGTGCTCCAAGGTGTTAGCAGCTCCAACTTTGCGTGTAGTGTAGACCATTTTGTTAGTTAGGAAGTAGGTTGAACGACAAGTGGAAAGTCAGGCATTTTCCGATCCACTTTATTCGTCGGCGGGAATTTTGTGTCACTTGCCAATTTTCACTAATTTTGAAGGGCTTTCCAGTAAAATGGCCGCTTATTGAGTAATTATTAGCGTAAAAATAGCGGAAATCTTGACAATTGCGCGAAGGCCTTGCTTAGCCCCACAAGCCCCGCTTCACGTGGGCTAGCGCAACAGCGCAAGTAGCACTTTAGATCTGACTGGTCGAGATTCCATAGCTTTCGTAGGTTCCGGAAGGTTCGTGCTAGTGTGCTGGGTGTTATTGACAGACGTGTAGTCGGTTGACTGTGTGCTTGTTTGAGTCGTCGGGGACGATTCTGTTTGCGTGTTGATAGTAGATCCTGGGTCTAGTGAGCCGAAGAAGTCCGGAGATTGGACCCTGCGCCTCTTGGCTCCTAAGGTCTTTTCACCAGAGCACCTTCGTCCGGTCTCCCGGCTCACCTTATTGAGAATGTACTGGGTATGCCCTTTCTGTATAGCATTCATCTCCGACTTTTTATAGAGGATCATTCCCCTGGTGACCTCACGATACCATTTGGCAACCTCTGGTCTATCTCTGTTCTCGACTTGTCGAATGAGGAAGAGCTGCATCCTTTTCCAGTCTCTGAGGGTGATCCCTAGCCAACCTTCTTGGTATTCTAAAAGATAAACCCCTGCGTATATTGGGTTTCTGATAAGGTAGTCTTTCAAGCCATTGGAGTCCACAATTGCCGTCAGGCTGCACCGCTGTGAGAGGTCGTTCTTCCCTGACCGCAGTAACGACTGCTTGCCGTAAATGTAATTCAAACAAATCTGAATCCCATATATATCAGAATCCACAAACACCAACACTGGGATTGATGGTACAAGGCACTCAAAGAGCTGGATGAACTTCTTCGTTAGCTTGCAAGGAAACCCTTTGCCGGTGACCACTATGAGGTTGTGGTTGGGATGAAATGTCCTCAAGCTCTCACACATGGACCGGAAAATCGCCTCCTTCTCAAAAACTAAAATTGCCTTGGGAAGTCCCTCTACGATTCTGAACTCCCCAAATGAATCGCACGGTAGTAGCGGGATCAAACCTGGCTCGCTGCCGTTGAATACAAAATTATTGGGTCCCTTGATCTCGATGTTCCCATAGATAAGGCCCTTCTGGCTTGGTATTACGCAGAATCCCTTGTCTGCGGTCACATCCATTGAGTAAGCAAGATCCTGTATTGATTTCTGGGCGTTGTACTGGTGTTTCAGAAATAAATCGACGTCCTGGTAGTAGAGACCTCTGACAGTTATAGTTGACCTGTTGATAAGATTATTCATTACCATTGCTATCACTTTAACTATGAGTGTGAATCTGGAAACACGGTGTTTAGTAACGATGTATTGTCTTGCGTATATGTATGCAGACTTGGTGTTGCAATTGGGTGGTGTTTTTAGTGCTAGAATCACTTCTCTGCTGCTACAGAACCCCTTTGCAATCTGTTCCCAAATGCCCTTCAACGCCTCAAGAGGCGTTATCTCCAAGCCACGGACTACATACACAATCACTGGAGCACTTTGTGGCAACGTTATTTGTCTGAGAAAGCCAGCTCCTCCCATGGTCTTCTGGTCAATTCTGGGCCTAGAAGCTCTAGCGAAGGCTGCAAAAGATGGTTTGATGACATGCAGGAACACTTCATACTTTCTGACCTGCTCCGCCTCCCCCAAAATCTACAAATATTTGCTCAATTGCTGCAATTCTGGGTCTAATACCGGTCCAATGAGGCCTCATTCTTTTGAACGTACTGAAGTTTATCTCTCTTGAGCTAATTGTATTTCCCTACGTAACTAATCAAGTGACCGGACTACATGGGTGCAGGACCCTGTCACCCGAGAGAGGCTCGGCCCACTTCGGCCTTCAATGCCGGACATAGCCTCGGCCGAAAAGCGAGCCAGTGGCTGCCAGTGGCCTGTCTTGTAGATTTACTGGGGGCCTAGTAGATAATGGCCTTAATAGTAGCCGCAGCTCAAGAGCGAGGAGCACATTCTTAGAAGTATAAGACATCTGAAAATCAAGGCATCTCCGAGGCCCGAGAGGTTTCGCAGGCGCTGATTCGCAGGTGGCGGGAGCGCACCCGCCGAAGGCCCTTCAACTGAACCACAGTGACACACATCCCTCTATCCTCAAGTGCTACGGGATAACAGCAAATAATATTACGAGGCACAGTAAATTCGCCTTAACTACCGTCATAACTCCGCTTCCACCACTCCTCTGCTACTAAGGGAAGAGGCTGAAGCGAAATAAATGACAGCGTCGTGCTCCCACCATATATTGTCGCAGCTCTCCAGGCGATAAAAGCGCTGGACTCCTCGCCTGGCTCATAAGCCCCTGATTTGCCCTCAAAAACCCCAGCAAGGAATACTGTGCACTAAAGATTTCCGCTGTCGATTGATGGGAAATATACTAGAGCATATCAATCTCTGAACCACAAAATGCCGGCATTGAGACTTGACCCCAGAAGCTACGACGACGGGTGGAACACAGGAGGAGGAGGCGCAAGATGGGCTTTTTTCGCCATTTTCATTCTCTTTGTGATAATTTTGGTGTTTGGGACCCTTAGAGTGAACCGAAAACGTACTGCCACTGGTGGGCAACCCATTTACGGCACTCGTTGGATGACGCCCCCGTCCTACTTGCAATCAGAGAATCAAAATCGCAACCGAAGAGATGATCCAAATGCCTCCTATGTACCAGCTTACACAGCTGAGGCCACAGAGAATGACATGGGCTACTATGATGCAAATGGAGAGTTTCACGCCAAGGAGAGTACAACAGGTCCCAACTATGGCCCCAACTTTGCAGGAGAAGAAGGAGGTATTGCTTCCCCGGAACCAGTACATAGACGGACCACATCTGGCACCGACGGCATTCCACTTTCGAATGTTCCAGCATCGCAGGACAATGAGATCGAAATCCCCCCAGTTGTTCCTGTGGAGCCCCACATAGGGGCTGCGGATCATTACGGACCCCACGATCTCTACAACGACGAGGACTTCCATCGGCCATCGTACCCGCCTCCAAACACTGGCAACAGTGACATGCGTGAAGGATCTTCAGCGGAGCCGAGCGGGGAGGATAGTTTGCCCAGCTTCAGCGAGGGAGACAACCCTCCACCTTTAGCCAGCAAGCGGGGATAGACAGGTGACAATGATGGCTTCTAATGATACAAGGCTCCACTTTTGCAAAAGTTTGAGTTTCCCAGTCGCTCAATGTAGCAGCACCTCTGGGATATTTATAGGAATGAATAATAAGATTAAGACATGACGAGGAGTTTGAAGAGAGTGTTTCCCTTGAAATTGCACAAGTCCGCAGTAATCTCTTTCTCGAGAGACAGTCTCGCGAAGGGCTACTAGCAATCAGGTGAGACACTCTTGCTATTCGCTGACTTGCAGGCAGTACGGCATAGCAACCGGCCAAGAAAATTGATCTTTCAAGCACCAGGCAGAGGTGTAATACCTTTGTCGAGCCAATGTAGTCCGATCAAACTAATCAATTAATTCAATCGAATCCAAGCGAATTTACTCAAATTCGGCCTAGTCTGCTAGCTGTTTCCTTCTGCGGGTTCAGGGTCTTGTTTCGACGGGGCTGAACCACTGTCACGAAATGGCAACAAGGCACATGTTCAAAACAAACAAGAGCTTCCTATTGTCTGGGCATCCCGAGTTTTAAGGTCCCACTTTGCCTATGACCCTACTTTGACCCCAGCATGGCTCTACTATGGCCCTACTAATGCCCACTGCACTGATGACCACTGGCTAAGCAGCTTCAAAGGCCTCTTCCCTAAGGTAAATTTGACATGCCGCGCGATGAAGGAAAGTACGAGCCCGCGATTCATTGCAGGATCTTCTGAACATCTGACGCTTGCGAATTATGCAGGGCGCGGACAGACATGTGAACGTGGAAGCGGCTGTGGTTCAGAGCAAGTATTCAGATTACTTCCTGCTGGTGCTGGTGTAGGCCGTGACGTAACTGAAGGAAGGAGAGGAACAGCATTGGACGGAAAGTAAAAATAAATGGAAGATGCCGAGAAGAAAGAGCGATCGAGAAAAGAGAGTATAGAATCGCTACTACGTGCAGTTATTTTCGAAGTCCCCCGTCAGAGACAGAAATGAAGACACGTTGGTATCCCTCACTGATTTCTTTGCTTTCTATGAGGCTCTGCCCTATGCTTGTTATGCTCTCTTTGACCTAACTTTTCTGGAATTGACACTCCAGCCAGCTTTACATCTTCAAGGAACAATATAGAACCGTGGTCTTTCAGCCTTCAATTTCATTCTTCGCAAGGAACAATGCGCTCTTAAAAGTTAACGCCGCTCCGTGCAGCCGGTGCTGATGACCGCAGATGATTGCTTTATTTTCGCAGAAGGAGAAGGATGTGAATACGTCACACTACTAGCCACGTAGAACAGCAAATGTGCCCCAAAACTGTAGCAAATCATTGACTAGGCTCCTGAAATTTCGCACTGGTTGCCCAGCAAGAATAGCAAACTATGGGCGGATTGTTCTATTTTCTTTGTGCTTATTTTGACTGAGTTTTTTTATTCTTTGTGCTCTCCTGTAATAAATAAACACATCAGCCTCCTCTCCAAAAATATTGGCTTTCACTCTTTTTCTCTCAAGATCTCCTCCTGACGTCTGGATAGCAAGTGTTCTTCTTCCCTATAGCTGCTTCCTTCACGATGGCGTCTAACACCACTGCCAATTCGTCCCTCTCGGCGTTTTTGTCGTCACTTATCGTCAACTTGATCATCTTTGCCGTCTTCGTGCTAATTTTTGTGTTGATGAGAAAGAAGCAAAACAGAGTTTATGAGCCTCGAACCACTGTTGAAACCGTCCCTAAAGATCTCCAGCCAGACAAAGCTCCCTCCGGCTTGTTTTCATGGCTTTCTCACGTGCTCCACAAGCCTGAGCCCTTCCTTATCCAACAGGCCGGTGTTGATGGCTACTTCTTCATCAGATACATCTTTGAGTTTACTGCCCTTTGCTTCTTGGGCTGTATCATTTTGTGGCCCATTCTTTTCCCCGTCAATGCTACTAATTCCAACGGGTTGACGGGTTTCAGTATCTTGGCATTTGGAAATGTCAAGAATAAGTGGAGGTATTTTGCCCACATCTTCTTATCTTGGGTTTACTTCGGTTTTACCATCTTTTTGATCTACCGTGAATTGGTTTACTACACCACTTTCAGGCATGTTTTGCAAACCACTCCTTTATATGACTCTCTTTTATCATCCAGAACCTTGCTTTTGACCGAGTTACCTGATAGGCTCTTCGAAGAGGGTGAATTGAGAACCTTCTTCCCCACTGCGAGAAACATTTGGTACGCCCGGAACTTTGAGGAATTGGAAGAAAAAGTGAAGGAAAGAAAGAAGCTTGCTGGAAAGTATGAGGGTGCGCTTAACAAGTCGTTGAACAAGGCGGTCAAATTAAGAAACAAGTGTATCAAGAAGAACAAGCCGGTACCTGAGCCGGCAGATGACTTGGATAAATACTTGAAAGACGGTAAAAAGAGGCCTACTCACAGATTGAAGTTTTTGGTGGGCAAAAAGGTTGATACTTTAGACTACGGCGTCGAGAGACTCGGAGAATTGAACAAGGAAATCAAGAAGGCTCAATTGGAAAGCCATGCCAACACGCAAGAGCCCTCTGTCTTTATTGAGTTTCCCACCCAGTTGGAATTACAGAAGGCGTACCAGGCAATTCCCTACAACAAGGAGTTGAGTAAGACCAACAGAAGAACCGGCTTGGCTCCTGATGACATTGTGTGGGCCAACTTGAGCTTAACCCCCAATAAGAGAAGAGTTAAGAAGATCATTGCTAACACCATTTTAACCTTGATGATCATTTTTTGGGCCATTCCCGTTGCCGTGGTGGGTGCGATCTCCAACATCAATTTCCTTATCGACAAATTGCCCTGGTTGAAGTTTATTGACCATTTGCCCAAGTTCCTTTTGGGTATTATCACAGGTTTGTTGCCAACTGTTGCTTTGGCTATTTTGATGTCCTTGGTTCCCCCCTTCATCAGATGGATGGGTAGAATTGGCGGCTCGCTCACAGTGCAGGAGGTTGAGAGCTACTGCCAGTCATGGTACTATGCGTTCCAGGTGGTGCAGGTGTTCTTGGTATTCACTTGTGCTTCCGCTGCCAGTTCTGCTGTTACCAGCATCATTGATGACCCCACAAGTGCCTTGAAATTGCTTGCCAATAACATCCCCAACGCTTCTAACTTTTACATTGCCTACTTGTGCTTGCAAGGTTTAGCCATCTCATCCGGTGTGATTGCCCAGTTGGTTCCCTTGATTTTAGCCCAGTTCTTGAGCAAGATTTTGGACTCGACCCCAAGAGCAAAGTGGAACCGTTTCCACACTTTGGGCCAGCCCGCTTGGTCGGTCATGTACCCACCCTACCAGTTGTTGACGGTGATTGCCTTGTGCTACTCCATCATCGCCCCCTTGGTTTTGGGTTTCACTGCCGTGGCCTTTACCTTGATCTACTTCGCTTACCTCTACACATTGGTGTACGTGTTCCAGCCCAACCAGCACGATGCCAGAGGTAGAAACTACGCCTCTGCGTTGTTCCAGTTGTTTGTCGGTTTGTACTTGGCTGAGGTGTGTCTCGTCGCCATGTTCGTCTTCAGCAAAAACTGGGCTTGTGTGGCCTTGGAAGGTGTTGCCGTCGCTGCCACTGCCGCGGCCCATATCTACTTCAAAAGAATCTTCTTGCCTTTGTTGGAAACCGTGCCGATCTCGGCGCTCAAGTATGCCTCTGGTGATGCAACCTTCCAGTACCCGATGCACGATCAGGGATTGAAAGAAATCAAGTCTGAGGGTGAACACTACTGGCAGGGCGGTAACCAGTTGGGTTTGGCCGATGTCAACAACGATCAGGCCTTACCTCATCTTGTTGCACAAGAAGGGAACAACAGCCCATCGGAAGACAGTCAATCCAAGACCACAACAGACAAGCACCCCATCGAACAATCGTTTGAAGACAACAGAAAGGATTTAAACTTGGACTCTGAGCGTTCTGAAGCGTACAGACCTGAAGGTATCAAGAACGAGAAGGAAGTCAGCACTTTCGGAGAGCCTTCGGACCTCCCACCAGCACACGCCTCTGCTGTTCTGGATGACCGTGAGAAGCTTGTTTCGCCTGGAAAGCCCGTGGGATGGCTCAAGCGTTTCTTCAAACCCAAGACCGAGACGTTCGATTTATTACGCGAGAAAATGCCCCAGTCTTTGTTCAACTACATTGAGTATAACGACGACTTCATTCGCACTGCTTATGAGGACCCTGCAGTTACTGATGATGAGCCTCATATCTGGGTGCCCAAGGATGACCTTGGATTGTCGGAAATTGAAAAGGAGAAGGCTGAAGCGAACGGGGTGGATGTTTTCAACGGCAATGCTGATTACGATGCCAAGGGCTCCAGTCAGTACTTGGGACCTCCTCCATCGTACGAGGAGGCTTTGAAGATTTAGAATGGTCTAATTTATTCTTGTATTTTATTCTTGGGTTGAGTCCAATTTAATGTTATTCTATGGGGTCTTGTAGAGCAGCTGAGATCAGGGACTGCCGATAAATAGAACTTCATATTACCGCTTACCTACCGTTATTATTGTTCACCTATTGTTACATTAATACTCATTAATTATGACTTGGAGCTAGGCACTTCTAGAACCACTTGTTCTATGTCGGTGTTGGCATCCGAGCTTTCATCTCCGAACGACCCTTTCCATCCATGTGCAACTAAGTAGTTCTTGAACTTGATATCCTCACGCAACAAGTCATCTTCCTTCAAGTGGGGAATGAAGAAGAAGGCGATAATGACGCCAGCAAGACCACAGCACGCCGCGATAATAAAAGTCCATTTTTTCCCCAAATTGTCCTGAATTGGTGTGAATGTCTTAGTACCAACAACAGCTCCAACCTTCCCAATGGCTGCGGATATCCCGTACATAGTTCCACGGATAGGCGTAGCATATGACTCGGACGAGGTGAGACCCATCATATTACCGGGGCCTAAATTTCCACATGACATCATGAACCCGTACATGACGATGAAAAGAGGAACAATGTTGGAGATCTTATCATAGCCGATTCCCACGATAAGACCGAACACAATGTAGCCTGCAAATCCGGTAATCAAGGTGTACTTCTTTCCAATCCTGTCCACCAATAAAGAGCCCAAAATAACACCAGGAATGGCAAGCACTCCCAACAATAAAGTCCATTCAGCGACCTTATCCAAGTTGGAAGCGTCCTTGCCCTTAAGCACTCCACTGATGATTCCAGCGCTGAAAATACCATTGGGGAAAGTGACGAAATCATACAAGAACCAGCATCCACAGGTTCCAATCATTCTAGGCCAGTAGTATCTAATAGCCAAGAGATACGGCACTTTTTTCTTGATTGCACTCTTCTTATACAACACAGAAGAGTTCATTTTCATTCTGAAGTAGAACACGGATAGAGGCCAAAAGGCTCCGATAGCAAACAAGGTTCTCCATAAAGCCTCGAGGTTGTGGGTAATCTGGTGAATAATCAAAAAGACGATGATAGCGAAGGGACCACCGAGAGACAAGGGTAAATTGGTGCAAAGAACGAACACCATACCCCTCTTTTTCATGGACTCGTTGGCCGCTTCACTGGCAGAAACAGACGAAGACGGGTACTCGGCACCGATACCAAAACCGGTGACTCCTCTGGACACAATCAACATCCAGAGCAAACCATCAACGGTCTTGCCGTGAGCAGCTGCACACATAACTGTACCCAAAATAAGAAAGACAGTAGCAGTAACAATTGACCATTTTCTCCCTATGTAATCACAAGTCAATCCTATGGCCACCTGCCCAAAAATTGTACCAACGAGAGAGGCGTTAGACACTGCGGTCTTCATGCCTGCGTCATACTCCTGGGGATATATTTTGGTGAAGACTGTGTTCAACATAGTCATGACATTGTTCTGATAGCCATCTGAAATCAAAGCGAAACCACTGCAAAGCACCACCATCACATCTCGGAATTTTGTGCCACCTGCCAACCTCTGTTTCCTTGCTTCTTCGTCATACTTGAAGGGCTCACTAGCGGAAATGTCTGTAGAATCAAGAGAGTCCGACTTGATAATGCTCTTATATCCTGCCTTTGATGCGTCAGACGCCTCAATAGGCGAAACCTGTTCTGTAGCCATAATAAAGGTTACCCCTACGATTCTCTGATCTACAGGCCATCTTGTCTACTATATATTCCATTCCCCACGTTCATCCTAGCGGTGCTGAATTCCGTTTTGGGGAATCCGCTCTCGATTGTGCCGTGCCTGATGGCTGCGTATTGTTCCAATATCGCGCCTATCGCATACCCCACGTGGAGTTTAGCCTCGTTCCGCCTTAGTCATTCAAAATAAATCAACGCGTTTTGGAAGCTGGAAACCGTAGCAACTTCTACAACTTCTCCTACGTATTCACGAATAGCTCGCCTCTGCGCTCTCTACTTCTCAGGACCCTGTCCTCGCCTTCTCCCCGAAAGAATACCCGCCAGAAAATATTATAGGAACAAAAAATACTCTCGAGAAAGGGTCGGGGTGGCAGTTCCGCGTGGCCAGTAGTCCCGCAGGTCTCTAATTACCGACACAGAAACAGCTTCTGGCAATTAACATGGCATATTTTATTTTAGGCAAAAAAGCTTTTTGGCGTTTATTTTATGGTCAGCCGTCTGGCAATCTCCTTCCCCCACTCTCTTATGTTGCTGCTCACCGAGTTGCCCTTCCGAGAACCCCACACGCTAGGCGAACTTCTAAACACGAGAGCATCCTCTGCTCAACGTCGTCATTTTTCGCAACGCAGAGCTGCTGGAACCCACAAGCTCATCGGTGATGTCTCTGATATTCTCTCCTCATTACTGAATTTCAATCCATAATGCATTTCTTTTTTCGTCTTGATTGCAACGTGGTTCGGCTCCCTCCTATAAAGCAAAAAATAATGAAGGATGCGAGGTTCGAACTCGCGCGGACACTGTCCAGCAGATCTTAAGTCTGCCGCCTTAGACCACTCGGCCAACCCTCCAAATATTGCTGTTAGAAGGGCCATCTGTGGACTAATGACGTCAAATCCAAAAATTACCCTTTCAGTAAGAAGCGTTATATAAGTTGTGATCACAATTCACCTCATATAGCAAATTATTTCAAGCTTTTACTATGGAAAGTAATTTGTAAAGAGTAGAAATGCTGCAGCTACCTCTCCGGCTTAACCCTTCTTCCAATCTCACCTACTACCTTCCCCTCACGTCAGGAATTTTTGCAATATCACCATTCTGAAAATGAAATAAATCAGCTTCGGGTTCATCTACACTTGATATGATTTAGATATTGCATAGCCCAGCCATTCTGGGCCCTTTGAATCTGGTAGCCTTCAGTATATGTGATCTTCATTTATTTTTATGCTCTAAATATTGCCGATTAGTCATTCTTCTTCTTGACTATATACCTTCTATTCAAGATCTTCCAAATCTTCACCACTCAATATGAAGGGTTCAGGGAGCGGAGCTTCTGTAACGTTCATCTGCCTTATAGTCTTAATGATTTCAGCTTTTTCTTCTGGCTTAGTATCTTCCAAGACGATGATCCCGCTGCTTCCCTTAAACTTTCTGGTAGGAACAAACCTGTCGTCTTTGATAAACGATATGTAGTTAGACTGAGCTGGCAACACTCTGGTCAAATTGCCTATCTTATAGGGAACTTTGCTATATCTAATGGTTGATTCATCGTTCTTGTCCTGGCTTTTTTCAGTTTTCTTCTTTCCAGCTTCGAGTTCCTCATGCTCATTGTTGTGTTCGTTTTCATTTTCGGGCTCATTTTCGTTATCGATTTCCATCTTATCAGCATCATCATCTTGTTCATCATGCGACTTCTTCTTCTTGGCTCTAGCTTTGGCTTTGTTGGTAGTTGACAATACTGCAGTTGTGATTTTATCAGGTTGCTTCTCCTTTGATTCCTCAATCTTGGGTGGGTACTGAAACAATTCCGGCTTTGTATGGCAATTGATTTCAAATTTAGGTATCTTCAAATCTTCCCTAACACCAATTATTGCTGTTGGAGAAAAAGATAATGATAAGAAATGAGCCAAGGGGAACCAGTACCAACTTTGAATAAAAATTGTCAACCCAACAATTGCCTTAGTGTTCAAAGTATTTGTTTGAGAATTCTCCAAATTTATTGTAACGTTCTTGCCTCCTGCATCAACAATACCTTGAGCTAAAGTTGCCCCAAATTTAGCCAATGCATCCTCATGCTTATTCTTGATTGTGTCTGCAAGCAATTTGTTGAATGATTTGATCTTCGAAGAAGTGGCTTCATTTTGTTGAATTAAAATCATTGAATTAGCAACAAAAGCCCCCTGTCTGACAAAATCAACTGAGTCTTTTGTTAAAGGCTCCAATATCTTGATAGCACTCGATAAGTTTCTTCCCGCACATGAAATACCCAATGCCATTGCAGCACCGTAACGAACATGGGGATTATGGGATTGAGATAATAATTCAATGATCTTAGGTACAGAAGTGTAATCACGAATTAAGACAAACCCTAACCCAGTCACTGCTCCTCTCCTAACATCATCAGAAGGATCACTGACTGCATAGTGCAACAATTTTTTGATCGCATTCTTGTTTCCAGTACCCGCATAAGCCAAAGCAATGGTGAAAACGCCTCCGTATCTCAAGATTGAATCTTCCTGTTGCATTAATTTTTCAATGGTACCCAACGCATTATCTTCTCTCCCATACTCCAATAATGATATGCCGATAGCCAATCCACGGATAATGTTGCCATGCTTTGTCTCTAAAGAATATGACAACATATCGTTAACAATCTCAGGATTGCCCAGCCCAAGCATAACCAAACCAATTCCCAAAGCGGCAGCTTGACCTGAAACTGCAGAATCAGAATACAAAACCACCTTCAATGATTCGTACAAGCTTTCACTGTTGGAATTCATACCAGCAACACCCAATCCAAGACACGCACCATGTAATATGACATCCGTATCTTGGTTGCCCGCAGAGTTACCGTTATCGTTGATGAATTTCTGCAAGTATTCAATGATTTCTCTGCCATGGCCAGCAAAAATCAAGCCCAAAGCAAAAAGAGATCCACCTCTGGTATGAGGAGCGCCATTCGAGCTCGGCAAGTAAGGTTTCAAGATATTGCGTCCTTGAGACAAATTCCCCTTGTGAATTACTCCCAATGCAGCAGTCGCCAGGAACTTGGACCAGTTGGTAGCCTTGCCTAACCATTCCAAATTCTTTCTGAAAAATGAGTCGTCAGTAGTACCAACATGCATGAAGGCATTGGCGAATGTGACTGCGGAATGGAAAATGGAGCTTCTGCCCTCTAAAAGGTTTTTAGTTCTGTTCAAAATACTGATATCAGTGTTGTTATTCTTGTAGAGGAAAGTTATGTCATAGTCGCAAGTTGGAACACCACTCAAAATGTACAAAAGTCTGTTCAACTTGGATTCATACTCAGGAGAAAGTTCGTCGGCTTTTTCTGTTTGGTTTTTCTTCATTTCGTTGATAATCTTGTCCAATAATTCCTGGCTGGCAGTACTTACTAAATCAAAAGCCCCCTGATACGCAATCAAAGTTTCGCCTTCTTTAAGCAAATTGTCGAATATCTTGGTAGCCAACCCCAGGTCGTTCAACTGCACAATGATCTTGAAGATGGTGAAAAAATCCTGATTCTTCTTCTTGAGGAGCAATAACAAATGGATTAGAGAATTTAAAACAACTGATCTGAATTCACTGTTGATGGCGATGGTATTGCAGCATACCAACACGTAATTTATGAGGGAAATAGTGGTCTCTTCATTTGTGTTCTTGGAATTGGAGCTGTCAATCTGCTCCTTCAAAATCTTTTCGATGATATCCAATCTATAGCTTTCCAAAGATATCCCCAAGGCAAGCTTCAAGTCATTGGACACGACACACTTATTGACCATTTTTTCAAAAACTTTAATAAGTTGAGGGTCAATGGTCACTGACTTATCGACGTACTCCTTCTGTTTCAACGAAATGTATAAGTTAATACATTTGCTGATGATAGTTTCGATGAATTGGGATTGTTCACTGATGACAAACTTGTCGCCTGCGGCCAACGCATACTTGACCGAAGCCTCGAAGTCTCCCAAATTGTAGTAAACCTTTGAGATCACGAGAGCCGCCAACTTGCGGTCTATGAATGAGTTATCTTCGTATAACTCTTCCAACTCGGGGATATTGTTGGCGATTTCAGACCAGAGCTGGTCAACGACATCGTTGAGCGAGGTGAGTGCGTATGATTTCAAGGCCTCATCTTGCTCAGAGAGTAGCGCAAGGTATGGAGCCGCTGAAACCAATGCCATGGTACTGATGGCTCTTGCTGTTGCTATATAAAACCCAAGGATAGTTGGAAGATATGTGGTCGAGGGTGAGACCGATTGCCACCAAGTGGAGCGCATTACCCGGACGGTCTATGTGCAGGGATAAATCAGATCTTCACGGCCATAAAGACAGAAAGACTTACACAGTTAAGCTCTATATCATCGTATCCTATTTATATTATTTATTATGCGGCAAAAGCTGGCAGTAGTTGAGTACCGCAGTTATTGCGCCCTGCCGGAAAGGCTGGCGAGCCTCCTGGGCTCGGTGTTGAATATTCAACTCAGTCGCTACTTCTCTATAGTAGTCCTCAAACCTAGTACAACAATCTAGTGGCGATTTTGTAAGGAGTCTGTTCCAATTGCTCGTACAACGACTTGATGTCAGTGGTGTCCACGTCATTGATATCGGCCATCAAGTAAGCAATGTCTCCTCTGGAATCAGAGAACTGCTTCTCGATATTGTGGTTGGACAAAATGTTGTTGACGGTCTTCAACACACCAGGAACGTTCTGGTGAATGTACAACACCCTGACGGCGTTTTGCTGGTCCAAGTCCAAGTTTCTCAATTGCACCTCGGGGAAATTCACCGCACCAGTAGAGGTACCCTCGTTGATGTATTTGGTCAAGGTGGTGGCCACTTCAATACCAATGGCCAGCTGGGCCTCCTCGGTGGAGCCTCCAATGTGAGGGGTCAAGATGACGTTACGCAAAGAGGTCAATTCCGAGGTCCAGTGGTTCAAGGAGTCGGCAAACAAGCCCTCGCCGTTCTTGGCTGGCTCGTTGGGGTACACGTCCAAGGCGGCACCGGCAATTTTTCCGGATTTCATGGCTTCCACAAGCGCAGCAATATCCACGACCGTTCCTCTGGAGGCATTGATGAGGTAGGAGCCGTTTTTCATAGCGGCAAATTGTGGGGTGCTGATCATGTTCTGGGTGTCGGCAGTTTCAGGAACGTGCAAAGTAATGAAGTCAGATCTGGTCAATAACTCATCAAGGCTGCTCACCTGCTTGGAGTTACCCAACGACATGATCATGTTGATATCGTAGTAGATGATGTTCATACCCATGGCCTCGGCCAACACCGACAACTGGGCACCAATGTGACCGTACCCAATGATTCCCAAAGTCTTTCCTCTAATCTCCCAGCACTTGGACGAGACCTTATTCCAGGTTCCGGTGTGCATTTCAATCGATCTGTCGCCCAATTGTCTAGCGAGGGTGATGATTTCAGCAATCACCAACTCGGCCACGGATCTGGAATTGGAGAATGGCGAATTGAACACAGAGATCCCCATCTTAGCAGCGGCTTCCAAATTGACCTGGTTAGTACCGATACAGAAACATCCAATCACCACCAAGTTTTTGGCATGACTCAAGATTTTTTCAGTAAGCTTGGTCTTGGAGCGGATACCAATGGCGTGGAAGTCTTTGATCTTCTCAATCAACTCGTCCTCGGGGAGAGAGGTCTTGTAAAATTCCACCTGGTAGCCCTGGGTCTGGAAAATGTTAACCGCAGTCTGATTGACGTTTTCCAAAAGAAGAATTTTGATATCACCAGTAGAAAAAGGTTTAAGAGCCTTGGTTTGATTCAAGTTCTGGTTCGCGTACTGGAGCATGTACAGCTGGGTGGGAGAGGTGGAAACCGCATTGGGGGAGTTACCAAGATTCAATGCCGTCTGGAAAGTCTGGGCAATCTGCTGGGGAGAGGTCATGGTGCAATAGTTGAAGTTTTAGCTGCAAAACGCTGGTAGTAAAAGAAATGGGCTCCTTATATGACAATGTGTAGTGAGGAAAACTCTTCGCCCATCACGTGAAATCAATAAATTTGGTGGCCTGGTCATGAGTCACCGAGCCCCTATCCAGCGCAGTGGGCGTGGGCTGAGACGGGGGCCCTGACTTTGAGCCAGTGTTGTTAACAGGATCATCAGCTGAATGTGGTGATATCACCAGGTCTTTCGACTGCCGCTGCCTGCTGGTGCTTTCGAAAGGCGTCTGGAGCAGCTGGAGCAGCCGTTTCCAGAGTCGAGCCCGAGTCAGGCGTTACGAGCGCGTGCAAAGCAAGTTGCACCGATGGCTTGAGCTACAGGTGGACATCTTGTGTCATGGTGCAATAGGTGTCATAGTGAATGCTGGCAGGAACTGAGGCTAACTTGGTTAGCTTGATGTTATTAGGAACTAAAGTCGGTTTTTGTTTCCACCTGTAGAAATACAATAATGTGCTCGGCTTGGGTAAAAGAGACGAAAATTAAGTAGGATATGATAGAGAACACCCAAAAGCTGAAAGCATCTAAATAGTCAAGACATTGCTGCACATATTCAACCTTTCTCTTATATTCCAGGCCTCTTTTATAGGGGTTTATTGGCAGCTAGACTTACCCATGGCGGCTGCAAATTACATCCTTACACCCGCACCAACCATCAAGAACCCCCCCACTTCCAAGACTCTCCACTCTCCAATAAACCCGGAAATTTCTGAATAACCCGAAGTGCTCTAACGGACTCTCCATTTCCTGCCAAATGACTCCTACCTCTCCAGCTCTCTCATATATGCCCCCACTTCACCCACCAACTCTTATCTACACCCACATGCAGGTCCAGATCAACCGATCACAGTTCTCCAACACAAACACTCGACTCACCCATCCTCTACTGTCCCACATTCATCTCCTACAATTGTGCTCCTTTTTTTGCTCTCTCCCTCTGGTCATGTCACTAGCCACGCCGACCAAGCGACGTAGCGTGCAGATGACCCTGGCCTCCCCACGAACAGACCATGCTCCCCGTCACATCCACAACACAAACATCAAAGTGATAGCCCGGTTCCGGCCCGAAAACGAGAATGAAAGAGCACACGGTCATACTGTTGCAGAATTCTACGATGATAGATCCGTGCTGATACATTGTGCCGATTTCTCGAGCAGCTTCACCTACGACCGGGTCTTTGGACCAGCCGCGTCTCAATTGGACATCTACAACTACTCAATTAAACAGACGGTGGAGGATTTTTTTAGAGGATACAATGGTACCATTTTGGCGTATGGCCAGTCCGGATCGGGTAAATCGTTCACGATGTCAGGAGGTCTCCGGCTAGACGGAATAATCCCACGCATCATTACCGATATCTTCTCTGCTATCAGCCACGGCTCCACCGACACTGAGTTCACTGTGAGCGCATCGTACATGGAGATCTACATGGAGCACATTTCCGATCTTTTGGAAGAGCGTCAGGACTCTGGGGGGCGCCTGGTTGCCCGACTGCCGGTGTCCGCCCGACTGCCCCTGCTGCCATTTCTGCCAAATAGGTTTGCGATCCACGAGGACAAGGAACACGGCGTGTATGTCAAGGGCCTCAGCCATGCATTTGTTTCCTCAGCCACCGAGCTTCTTGCTGTTCTCAAAAAAGGTGATCGTGAGCGCACTATTGGGGCAACCTCTGTCAATGCTGAATCCTCACGTTCCCACGCCATTTTTCAGATAAAATTGTCCCAAAAGTTGCTAGAAAACGGCACAATAAAGCACAGCAACTTATTTCTCGTGGACTTGGCGGGAAGTGAGAAGGTAGACAAGACAGGCGCCGTTGGTCACACCCTTGAGGAGGCCAAGAAGATCAACTCGTCGTTATCGGCACTCGGTAACGTAATTTACACCTTGGCCGAAGGCAGATCGAGCCACATCCCGTACCGTGACTCTAAGCTCACGCGGATTCTTCAAGAATCTCTTGGCGGCAACGCAAGGACCACGTTGATCATCACATGCTCGCCCTCCTCTGTCAACGAGCAGGAGACGTTATCCACTCTTCGGTTTGGGTCCAGTGCCAAAAAAATCAAAAATAACGCCCACATCAATACCGAATTGAGTCCCGAGGCAATGAAGACCAAGATAGAGGCCCTTGAGAGGGCAGAGCTTCAAAGCAAGAAGTACATCGCAGAGCTCGAGCAGGAGATCCGGTCCATGCACCGCGACTTTTCTACCAGCACTCGCACCTTAATAGAGAACACGCCCAGCGTTTTAGGAGACGGTGAGGCAGAGCTTCCCAGGGCCCTTACAGCTGGTCCCAAGACACCATCACGAATACCGCGCTACACAGGGCCCGCACCAGTCTCAGACCTCGAGATCAGGAGAAGAGACAGGAAGATCGAGGAACTAGAGGCAACAGTTCTTGAAATGAAAATGAAGGAGCTACGTGCGAGCCACGAGGAGGACCTGAAGCTTTTCCAGCTCGAAAAGCTTATCCTCAACTTCTCTGACAAGCTCAGCGAGCTTGAGCAGACCAACAACATCCTCAATGAGGACATTGCATCGTCCACCAAGATCATAGAGGCGCGGAACGAGCGCATCATGCGACTCGAAAATACACTCAAAGAGCAGCAGATTCAAATGCTGAAAGAGAGCCTAAACATAGACGCAAAGCTTGGATATATCAAGGAGAAAATGAATCGACACGCGTTCCAGCAGATACAGCTCCTCAGAACGCCCACGGGAACAGGCCGACCGGTTCTGACGACTTTCCCTGAAATTGGCGGCGAAATTCCAGCTGCGAGCGCCTCCAGGTCCCCTGTAAGCCCCAAGCTTGGGATAAACTTCAGGATAGTGAAGCCCATGAGAGGGGGGGAGCTCCAGCTTGGCGAGGAACTTGAGAGGACGATTCAGGGGCCAAAGGAAGAGGGAGCCTCGGTATAAACTGATGGCTGTTGCATGATACATACATAATCCAATTGCACATATTCTGCCAAAAGTGACGTCTTCATTGTAAGTAGCAAACTTGCTCCACCTGACAGGTAGCGATGTGCAGGTCACGTGGGAACAGGAGGTATAGAGTTTAATCACATAAAAGGGCAAATTTAGCCGGAAAAAAGAGCATACTGAGAGAGATGATCAAAGAACCTCTTTGTTTTGCTTATATTTTCAAGGTGTTCTGGGAGAAATGACGGGCGATTGGGTGCAAATGGTCATCAGAACCTGGAGCTACGAGAACCTGCGAAGCGGCGCGGGCGGTGATACGTGAGCAGAGGCAGCAGGATGTAGCGAGGTTTCCTGCCAGATAGCTCCTCCACCAACGTTTTACCAAATCACAGGTCGTTACCACCGCAGTCTGCGATGGCGGGACAAGCGGCTCCAATGACAAGAAAGTGGGTGGCTCAGCACCGGCGCCACCACTAGGGGCCCCGCTGAGCTATCTGCGCGTTCTCCACATGTCACGTGTCGCCCGCTTTCCCCATACAAACCGATCCTTAGTCTGACCTCTTGCTTCCTTCTCCAGCCATGAGCATTCTACTTTCCACCCAGGCAACTGGTGGATTGAGAGGTATGTCACTGATCTGGACAGTAGACGTTCACGGCAAGCAGCGGGATTTTTGGCATTCTGAGTCCTGTGGTTCGCAGAGATAGGAACCCCTGTCACCCCTATCACTCCACACCCAGCTACTAACAAAAGTGGTCAAATTAAAGGCTACCAAGCGGAGATTTCTACTCACTCCCAAGAGCGAATTCTGCTGTGAGGGCAGAGAAAACTACGTGCAAAAGATCATCTCCTTTGCCTTCCAACACAAGTCATACCTTGCCATTGCCAGGAAGTCAGGCTTGGTACAACTTTACGAGAACCTATACGATGAGGAAAGCGACAGAAAAAGCTACAAGTTGTTCAAGGAGTGGAAGCACTCCAACATGAACCTCAAAGACCAGATAGTTTCCATCGGATTCATCGGAGATCGGTACCTCTATAGCTGCTCCAATGAGGGCAAGCTTGTTTTTCGGGATCTTGTTCATGATGACTCCAATGAGAGCTATATGGTATACTTGATCCATAAGCCGGTATCCTGCTTTGCTATTCGGGCCGTGAGCGACTACAAGTTTGTGGTGACGTGCGCAGGAAAGAATAACGAGTTGAAGTTGTACCGAATGGAAATGGGGGGAGAGGAGTATGGGCCCGGGAATTTGGGCGTCCCAGCTCCAAGGGGAAGAGAGTCTGAATACAACGAGGATACTTCCAGTGACGAGGCTGAGAGCGACGAGGACGAGGTTGTTTTCGTCAGTCTCCACCCGGGATTTCTGTCCGCGTTCCCCGGTCGAAATGGCCACACAACATTCCATAGATCCCGGGACACGCTGCAAATGTTCTCGATTTCTAATTTGGCCGGCAGTACCATAGAGACATCGGAGGGCGTGGCTCACGTGTACCCGACTATACGACGGCGCATGTCGTCATTCAACCTCCGCACAGGCTATGCACCCAGCGAGCGCAAGGTGCGTACCTTGGTGCCAGTATGGTCCTCGAAGACGCTGTACAAAGACTACATGTATCTGGCATCGCTTTCTGAGAGCGTTATCAACTGGATCGTATCGGTTTTGTTTGTGCCGGACGACCCAAACGTCATTCTCTGTGGATCGCAGTTTGGCGAGCTTTTCGCCTATGACACCACCAAATCAAAGTTCCCCCAGCAGCGGCTTCGGCTCTCCCAGTTTGCCATAGTCAAGCTTGAGATGTTCGAGCACCAGAGCTCGCAGTACGTGGCGTACACCGACTCGATCTCTAAGGTGGGCATCTTAAACCTCCACACGTTCCAGGTCGTGAACCACTACGATGACATCACCATGGGAGCCATATCTTCGAACGTGTTCATTTTCCCGCCCTCAAAGAGCCCGCCCCGCAGGAAAATCCACAAATACTCGAACTCGTCAAACTTTGATCCAATCTTGTTTGTGACATCCACCATGGAAAACAGTCTTCTTGTATACAAATTGTACAACAACAACACCAAGCAGTTGTTGTGCGAGTTGGGTGTGAATTCACTTCTTCCGTGCATCTGCATCAACGGATTGAGCGACCAGCGCACCCATAATGAGCTCTACGAGGCTCTTTGTTACCAAGAAGGCGTGAGCCGCAGAGAGGAGCCGGTAGCAGAGGTGGAGACAGACCAAGAAGAGACAGAACCGGCCAGTGAAACGATTGAGAAAGACCCGAAGAGGCGGAACAGCGCCAGCTTCGGCCATGTGGTGAGCCACACCCCCGTGGGCTCCGACTTACGTCCCTACATGGTTAAGAAATCGTCTCCTCTTCGGTACGAGTTGGAGGACGCCATTGAGTGTGAAGCTTGGGTGAACGGACAACGGGACAGGAGCCCGATCCAGAAATGACAGAAGCCTACGACTTTTAATGCATAATGTGTATAAATAATTAGGAGGGGTGCCGGTATTAGACACGTTTCTGGGTCTCGATGTCTCTCTTGGTGTCCATTTCTGGCGAATAGGCATACTTGGAGAAGGTTCTGATTCTGGCTCCAAAAATGTAGAACAAATAGGGAATAGCACAGCAAGCTAAGGCGATGAAAGCCATCAAGGATGAGGCCCACTGGTAGCCCAATCTGTTATACATCTGAATCGTGAATAAGGGCACGCAGGCACCCCAGATGGACCGCACAAAGGTCTTGGCAGCCAAGGCGGACGCCGCATAGTGCTGATAGGAGTCCACAATATAGTTGTTGGCCGGGTTATACAAACAACAGAAGCCAAAGCCAGCGAGCAACCCACTGAAACAAGGGCCGGCCCACGAGATGGTAGGGTATGAAGTCCAAGCAAAAATGAACAAGCCAGCAGGAATACACCAGCAGGCAAACATCATGGGAATAAGTCTCAATTCAGCAGGAGGTAATTCACCACGGTCGACATAAGGCTGAGCTCTTTTGATGTAGTCCTTGTTAATGAAAGGAGCCACTACGGTAGAGCCCACCACACCGACACCAATAGGAATAAACATTATTCCGGTTTTTGAAGCAGACCAGCCCTTTCCGTTCATGTAGATGATGGGGTAGGCAAAAAAGAACATGTACAACAAGCCGTACACCACGGACATGTACAAGGTGATCAAAAACACAATGAGCTCACGGAGAAGGACGAAGGGCCTCAAAAACGAGTCCTTGGCCACTTCTTTGAAAGTGCGGTCTTTCAATTCACTGATGCTCAAGTACGAGTCATCGTTGGTAATTTTGCGCAAGTATTTAGCTCTCTTCTTGAGAATTGTGCTGGCATGGGTCTCCGGGACGATCACAATGAAAACAACGTAGAAAAAGCCGGCAATGATCAAGAATGTCCAGTAGGTCCAGCGCCAGGTGGGTGCATTGTCAGCCAAAAGACCTCCAAAAATTGGCCCCATAACGGGTCCAAGGAAAGGTGCAGCCGAGAATACGGCCATGGCCTGCCCTCTCTTCTTTGCTGGCCAAATATCAGCAAGAGACCCTCCAATCAATGTCATAGGCGCTGAAAAGGCAGTTCCATCGATAAGTCTGCAGATGAGTAAGGTTCCGATGTTTTTGGCCAAGGCACAGGGAATGACGAAGATCACAGCAATCAAGAGGGTTACCGCATATACTGGTTTCCGGCCAATTTCTTCCGAAAGAGGCGCAAAGATAAGCGGGCCAACTCCAAATCCAATCACAAACATTGTGACTGACGCTAAAATAATCACTTCCTCACTGACGCCAAAATACTGTCTGGGTCTCTCCAAGTCTCCTGTGACGATGGCTGATCCAAGCGCCACCACAAAACAGATGATGCCTAGGAGGAAAGTGTAGACCCATTTGAGCCCATCGGAGCTATTTTTCGGGTCTTGTTTGTCTCCTTCTGTGAATTCCACAATCCGAAGCTGGGTATCCACATCGATGAGGTACCCCCATGGGTCATCTGGGTGCGGCTTGGAATGAACATCGGGGGTTGTGACAACTTTTTTCAAGTCGTAGGGCTGTTCCAACTCTCCGAGCGCACCTGCGCCCTCAGTTAACTGTGAGATGATCCGCTGTACGGCAGCCTCCGACTGCACTGAGCGGTTGGTGCGTGTTCTGGTAACGTGAGCATGTTCTCCACTCTCTAGGAGCTCGTCTGGAACGTATTCCTTCTCCCTGCTGGAGTTGATAGAAGAATTTTCACTCATTTGTAAAATTCAAATTCAAATACAATAACGAATAAAATTCAACGGTCGCAAGGGCTTATATATACCTGGCGCCATCGAATATTCTGCCCAAAATAATGGCGCATCGGTCTAAAGGGCGAGTTTAAAGGGGCCGGCTGCTAAAAAAAATACGAGTTGGGTGGTGGAGCATGGGGGCTGATTATTCTGGCTCTTTGGGGCAGGACTCGGCCCAAAAAAAAATCCAATACTGTTCAACTCTTAGACATACTATGTGGTGTATATGGGTTCAAAACCGGCCATTTTGGGCTTTCCACAAAGCCCTTCTTCTTGGTTGGGGGTCCTTCGAGGCGCCCCAGGTTTATGCATAATCGGCAGATCTCGCAGAATATTCGAGCGTTCCAGCCGTTCGTGCCGCCTTTTTGAGCGATTTAAGGCACACGTGATTGCTCTTGGACTGCACAAGCGCCGAAAATGTCGCATTTTAGTGCCGACCTGTAGCCCATGAGCTGGTCAACGGCCTGCTGACCAACGGCCTCATAGCAACTGCTTGTCTGCTTGCTGTTGAGGAAACATAAGTTAATAATGACGGACTTTTCGAAATTTTGCCGATTTTCCACTTTTCTGTGACACATCATTTCTTTTAGATGAAGAGATATCACCGCACAGAAAACACCAGACACACCACAGAAAATGCCAGACACGCCAAGAAAACACCGGCATGGTACTAACCTTCTGAATACACCACAGGAATATACCATTATCATAAATAAACTCTCCAAAGCCACCAAAAGCTCCAGTGCACTGGCCCGCTCGCCACTAGCGGCCGAGTTAGCGGTGGCCTTCTCCAGATTCTGAGAGCGGCTCGTGCGCCTTTACGATCCATACCACAAATTCAATGACCGCGCGAAGATAGCGCTCAGGTGTGTGGTAGCCCTGGGAACGTCGGCCATCGGGCAGGACGGCCAAGAGGCCAAATCTCCTGATCTACAGCTCACAGCTCCTGGGCTCATCCAAAGCCAAAGTGTTTACTACTCGCCAGTCAGTCCTTGCCTGGACCGGCCCCCCCCACCTCTCTGATGCTATCGCTCGATGACCAGCGGTTATTTTTTCCCCACCTTCGTAGTGAGACTCCCTATCTCCTGAGCAGTCATTTCTTTTGGCTTTCTCGCTTTCTTTTGGCTGTAGTTTCGGGTGTTTCTTTTGCTTCGGCTTTTCTGGTTTGACTCCAAGCTGATGACCCCCTGAAAAGCTTAGCCTCTTCGCTCTATCTAACAGTGCAGCTCGCTCACCTGCCTGCCCAGCATTAGTCGTAGGGCCAAGAGTTCCTGCACTCAGCCTCTGAGAATCTCCAGATCAGGGCTCTGGTGTGCCATCTAGGTCTTCTTTCAACCTTCGTGCACCGCCATATTGCTCTAAACGCTCTGATATTGAACAACTTTTTTCCACATCTCATTCTGACACCGTCGGCACCATAATATCGGCCATAACTTGACGAAAAACCCCAGCTTCTCAGAATGCACTCTAGCTTCAACTTCCACAAGCTCAAGTCCAAGGTCAGGCGAAAGTCCACGCCCGGAAACCTCACGTCGTCGTCATCGTCGCTTTCGTCGTCGCCCTCGGACACCACAGACTCTCGTCCGTTTGAGCGACGCAACAGTGTCCCCGTGGGCGACCCTCTTGCCCCCGGTTCCCACTCCTCGAAGTTGAGATCCCAGCCCTTCTCCATTCACCGCACAAGGTCTGGCTCTGCCAGCCTCAACACCCCCACCAGCCCGTCCCCCCTATCCAAGAAGTCCACAAAGGCCCTCATTAAGCACGAGGTGTCGTCCATCATCCTGCGCAAGTTAACGACCTTTCTCCAGGAGTTCGGGCTCCAGACACCCATCAACCTCAAGATCCACAATCTGGCCCTCTCCAACTCATCGTCCAAGTCTATCAAAATCTACGTGGCTAACTCAAGCGACTGCGTGTACTTGCCGCCCGCGAGCAGCGCTAGTTTCAACTACGAGGACGAGGAGAGTGGCGTTCCCGAGTCGGTGATTGCCGAGGCAAACACTTTCGGGCCAGAGCCCGACTGGCCTCAGACAGATACAGACACGCTTGCGCTGAGTCCTTCGTACCAGACGCTCCCACTAAGTCCCCAGGCTCTTTTTCTGAGTCCCCAAACGTCGCCGATGAGTACCCGCCAGACGCTCCCGCTGAGCCCCCCCAGCTTCTCGGAGAGTCTGCATGCGCTGCCCACCCCTCCATCCCTGGGCCCCTCGTACCTCCAGGACCTTGTGGTGCCGTTCGACTCCCCCAACTACCTTCTGCTGCACGTGGACTCAGATTGTCCCATACCGCACACCTTCGCAGTGATAATCGAGCTCGACCGCGACTACTCCGTGCGGGACCTCAAGTTCCGGTTCCAGTCCTTTGTCAACATCCTCTGGCCCAGCAACGACCCCTACAACAAAACCTACACCAAGGAGAAGTTCAAGATCGGCACCATGGAGTGGCACACCTCCTTTGCCGATGCCGACTACTACATCAGCACCTGCAACTCCAACGACTCCAAGTCGCGCAACTTGTCGCTTGACGACTTGGTGAGACGTACCCGCAAGTATCGCATGATGCGCAACGACAAGGTGCGCGGGTTTTACGGCGGCGGGTCGCTGGGCGGCCACAACGATAGCTCTGGAAGCTTTGGGTCGCACAGCTCCTCGTCCCATGACGTGTCAGACAACAGCCCCGGGGACGAGGAGGCCGCCAAGGAAGGACTTTACGTTTTCCTTCTTCCGATAATTTTGCCCGAAAACACCCCCCCGACCATCGTGTCCATCAACGGCAGTCTTCTCCACAGTCTCAACGTGCTGTTCCTCAAGATTTCGGGCAAGCTCAACCGGCGGGCCCGGATTACTGCGCCCTACGAGTTGCCCATGGTACGCACCCCTCCGTCGCTTGCAAATTCCACCGCAGACAAGCCCATCTACGTCAACAGGGTGTGGAACGATCTGCTCCACTACATCATCACCTTCCCCAAAAAGTACGTGGCCTTGGGCACAGAGCACAAGATCAACATCAAGTTGGTACCTCTAGTGAAGGACGTGATTATCAAGCGCATCAAGTTCAATATTTTGGAGCGTATCACCTACGTGTCGCGCAATTTGGAGCGCGAGCTCGACTACGACGGAGAGGACCCCTTCCACACGCGGCCCGTGCTTCCGGATGGCAAGGTGCGCGAGAGGGTGGTGCCGATCTGCGAGATCAAGACCCGGCCGCGGGCCTCCATCTCCGGCTTGGAGCCCTACAAGGACGAGCTCATCAAGTGCCCAGAAAACAACCTCCTATACAGCTGCTACGAGCACTGCGAGAGCACCGCCGGCAATGTGATGGTGGCTTCGCCCTTGGACGTGAACATCGCGCTCCCTTTCCTTACCACCCGTGGCGACAAGACCATATTGAGCACCAGCGGTGTCTACTCCAACGACGGCGAGAACATGATCGAGTCGGCCCACCACAGCCACTCGTTCTTTGACCTGGGCCGTCTGGTGCCCGGGTCGCAGGGCGAGCCTTCGCACCCGTTCCAGCTGCCGCACGTTGGGGAGCTAGAGACCAATCTCCACCACGCGGGGTTTGGCGACAGCGACGAGTTCGTGACGCCGACCTCCTCCTCGTTCATGGGCGAGGATGTGTGCAACGGGCTCAAGGAGAACCACCAGTTGGGCTACACCTCGGTGGCCAAGGCGTTGTACCCAGACTCCAACTTCCGCCACATCGAGATCCACCACCGTCTCCAGGTGTGTTTCCGCATCTCGAGGCCGGACCCGAGAGACCTGTACCAGATGCACCACTACGAGGTGGTGGTGGATACGCCGCTCGTGCTTTTGAGTGCTAAGTGCAACGAGTCGTCCATCCAGTTGCCCCAGTACGACCGTGCGGACTACACGGAGCCCGTGGGGTTCCGGATGCCGAACTTCTCGCAGAACGGCGTCACCATCGACCCCTTGGGGTACGTGGACGTGCCGGCTCCGGATGGCCTCCCGTCGTTTGAAGAGGCCACCTCCGTGTGCTCGTCGCCGCGAGCACTGCCCATGGGCGACTTTGTGCTCGGCTCAGTGCCTTCGCTTGACGAAGCAGCCCCGGACTACGAGCCTGCGCTGCTGATCAACATCGACGAGCGCTTGCTGCGTCACCAGATCGAGCAGCGTGTGGCCCAGCAGCTGCGCATTCGCTCCTCCCTCCTGAGTTCGTTTGCCCCACACGACATGAGCCTCTCACTGGCCGCCAGCCCCTTGCCTGAAGCGGCTGAAGAAGCCGAAGCCGAAGCCGAATCAATGCCTGAGTCAATGCCCGAATCAGTGCCCGAATCAGCCACCGAATCAGTGCCGGAATCAGTGCCCGAATCAGCCACCGAATCAGTGCCTGAAGCGCCAGAGCCCACCCTAGGGCCGGCTCCCTCTGTTTCTGCGTCGACCACCGAGTCCCGCACCGAATTCTCTCTGTTGGGATCTGCAGACTCGCGCTCCGGTGCCCTGACAGAGGCCTCCGACATTATGGACGCCCGCGACCTGCTCCTCGACCAGCTGCCAGTCCTTGCTCCGCATACTGATCACAGCAGCATCTTCACCCAGAACACGGGCTGTCGCGATGCTCGTGATATCTCTACCACGAACGTTCTGGCCTACGACCAGGGCTTGCCGCTTTTGGGAAACTACAGCTCGGACGACTTCAAGTCCGCCACCACTGATACCGTCGACAAGATCGACAGTCTCTCGGTGGTGACCACAGCTCTGAAGCTGTCAGAGAAGCAGAGCATTTTCCAGGTGTGCTAATAAATTATTGGAGAAAGAGAGTAGAGAGTAGATCGTGAATCAGCGGTGCCAGTGGAGCCAGTAGCCCGAAATGGAAATGTGCGAGACGCTCTCGCCATTTGCGGTCCATGCCTTGGAACGCTAGCGCGCAGGTGCCCTCATAGCATGGCTCAAGCCACTCGCAAACTCAGCACTTTCAACTACTGAAAGGAAATTCAGAAGCTAAATTGTACTGGTACACCAATCGGAGGCTCCCGGGTAGAAATATCAGCGGAAAGTAGCAATGAACGACTACCCCGAGCCGGAGCAAGCCAGGGCTCAGCCAGTGCTACTGGGCGCGATTCCCACGTGATTCTATGACAAAGCGCTCGTAGTGATAGGCTGGAACACCTCATCGTACGAGGCCATCAGCTCGCCAGTTTTCAGCTCGCCGGATTTCTGCTCATCGCATCTTCCTCGTCGAACCTCCATGAGTCTTGCCAGCGTTCCCCTCAAGGGAAAAGTTGCAGTGATAGGCGCCGGCATTTCTGGACTCTCGTTCCTGTACTTTCTTTCCAAGCTCAGGCCAGACATCTCCATCAAAATATATGAGCAGCTGGCTCGTCCGGGCGGGTGGATAAATACCCAAAAGTTGTCCAATTCCACTACAAATGAGACCATAACCATAGAAAAGGGCGCTAGAACCCTCAGGGGAGTGAGAGAGGGTACTCTTTTGATTGTGGACATCTTGAGACAGCTCCAGCTCGAGAACCAGCTCGAGGGTGTGGAGACCTCCTCGGTAGCCAACCAGACCTATCTTTTATCCGGAGATGGAAAAATCGTCCAGGTGCCACGCAGTCCGCTCTCGATCATCAAATTCCTTGGCAGCGACCTCAGCGAGGGCTTTTTGCCCAGCGTCTTAGGGGAAGCCTTCAGGAAAAAAGGCGGAAGTGCCACCGACGAGTCCATTGAGTCTTTTCTACACCGGAGGTTTGGCTCAGATTCTATTTCCAACAATATGTTGAGTGCTATGCTTCACGGCATCTATGCCGGGGACGTTTCTCGTCTCAGTGTGAAGTCGATCTTCCCCAGGTTGGTGGAACTTGAGCAATCCGCTGGTTCTATCACCGCTGGCCTCCTCAAGCAGGCGAAAAAGAGGCGGCAGGCGAGGAAAAATGAACCGCAGACCACACAAAACACCCCTGAAGCGCCCTCACTCTCACCCTCGCTTGCCCAGTACGAGCGCCTCATCTCCCCAGGCGCCAACTTGCGCCAGCTTACCACAGCCTTGAGCAAGTACCCGATGATGAAATTGAAAGACGGGCTCGAGACTCTTCCGGTGGCCTTAGCGCGGCACCTTGAGGCCCAGCCCAACGTGCAATTTGCTTATAACAGCCACATCGAGCACGTTGACCTTGAGCTGACCACTGTCACAGCCCCTGAGCCGGAACATTTCGACCATATCAGATCCACTATCAACACTCATCTGCTCGCCAAGTTATTGCCTACATCACTTGAGTCCACTTCCGCTCTCCAAACACTCGAATACGTGAGCGTGGTGCTTGTCAACGTTTATTCCAAAAATGTACAATTAGTGCCTGAAAAGGGGCACGGGTTCGGTTTTTTGGTGCCCAAAAAGGTCACCAATCCAGAGCTATTGCTCGGCGTCATCTACGACAGCGACGTGGAAAATAACGCACAGCCATTCAGCCCCAGTGCCAGCCCGAACCTGGCCAACTACGCACCCAAAATCACCCTCATGCTCGGCGGGCACTACTTCTCGAGTTCTGAGATCCCTTCCAAGTCCGTCGCCCTCAAAATGGTGAGAAATGTGCTTACGTCACGCCTTAATATCAACTTAGACGGCGTGACTCTTAAGGTGCGGGACGAGTCGAGCGAGACCACCAACGAGGTCCAGCTCGCAGACGACGAGGTGTTGGTTTCGATATCGACCCACCGGAACTGCATTCCGCAGTACAATGTGGGATACGACCTGCTCAAGAAGCAGGTGACCCAGGAAATTACCAGCGAGTCCCAGGGTAAGTTTTCGTTCGGAGGAATGGCCTTTGGAAACGGCATCGGGATCCCTGACTGCATCCAGAACGGATTGGAGGGAGCTCTTACCGTCGCCGGGGAGCCTTCCCAAACAGCATAGCATAGATAGCATAGAATAATGAGGTACGAATAGAAGTGTAGCGAGCGAATTGCCTTAAAATTTCGCTATATCAGAGAGCAAATGAAAGAAAGGAAGACTTGCTCGATTGATTATCACTCAGGCGGAGTTGACAGAACCGGAGGGTTATGCTGGACTGATGACTCCCACTGCTCTAGTCCTCTTCTGAAATAGTGACCCCCTCAACGAGTCTGGAAGGCTTGGTGGAGTACTCGATGCGGATGGGTTTGTTGAAGAATTGGAACTTCTGCAAAGATTTCATGGCCGCAGTGGACGACTGGACGCTCCCAAAAATGATGTGGGCCTGGCCCCGCATCGATGGCTTCTTATAGTTCAACACGATGTCCACCACATCTCCGTAGGTTGAAAAGAGCAAGTAGAGCAGATGTTTCGTTGTCTTGATGTTGACCTTGTCGTTGAGGTTGCAGACGTAGAGCGTCTGCGACGGTGTAGATACCAGGGGCCTGGCTTTCTTTCTGGGTAGATCCAGCTGTTCCAACGCGTGCTTCGACATGGCCGAGGAGCTAGAGGGGTCCTGACAGCGAATGAGCTCTTGAGGCGGACCAAGAAACAAATCACGTGATGCGATGGCTCAGGTGGTTGGGTTGCTTCAGACGGCGGACAGGGCGGAGCTGCGAATTTCACCTGTCATCAATCAGCGTGCTGTAGGAGGTGCTGCCTATTGCCATCACGTGGGGATAAGATGCTCCTTGGGTCCGGAGGGCCCTCCTCGGTTGTGCGCTAAGCATGCCCCAGCATGGAAGCTACGAATGACAGCGGAGCCCACCAAAAACAGCAGGGTACGCCCATCATACCAAAATTACAAACACGTAGGTTCAGTATTGAGTAGTAAACTACAGAGGAATAAGAAGGGCCTGCACCAGCGAGGACACCGTAGGCTGTGAATTGGTCAGCGCCACTCTGAATTTCGCACCGCAGCCGACCAGCCTCGCCCATCAACTCGGTACCCCGTCCCTCGCTGTATTGCTTTGATTCCACCGTCCACCACTCCGCCCACCTCTTGTCCACCTCTCCGCGCCTCTCCGCGCCTCTCCTCTCACATCTTCTTCTTTCTCAACGCACCCGCTCCATCTACTCAGAGAGTGTCGTTTTAGTCCTTTTCCGAGACCTCAGCGCCCCTCCCCCCGCGCCTTCCCCGAACCTGCAGCCAGTCCAAATCAACGCCGTCCTTCCCGCGTTGTTCAGGAGACCTCAGGCCTTTGCTTTTCTGCGGTTATTATTCGTCCTGAGAACACAGCTCAGCTACCGTTGTCTAGTGGTGTCCCCGCGTGCCACATCCATCGAGATTGAACACCGGAACGCCCGCATATTCGCCGTGTGCTGTATCCAAGCAAGAGCAATCGAACCGAACACCGGGCACATCCCCTGAGACACCATGACCAACATCTCGGCGTCGCTCTTGAGACTCAAGCTCTTGGACGCCTTGAGAAGTGGCGACACTTCCAAGGTGGACGCAGTGATCTCAGAGCTTTCCTCCGTGCCCCACACCACCCAGAACCAGGATATAACCCACCTTAAGGAGACAATTTTGCACTACGCCGTGCAGGTTGCCCCCGCCAATATCTTGGCGTATCTTATCACCAACGCAGACAAATTTGGGCTTGATATCAACAGCCAGGATGTGGAGGGCAACACTCCGTTGCACTTGGCTGCTCTCTCGTTCAGGGGGGACGTGGTCAAGTACCTTTTAGGGCTCCCCGACATCAACGACACCATTTTGAACATCAACAAGAAGCAGCCGGTGGAGTTGTGCAAAGACCCCAACATTGCGCAGCTCATGCAATTCGAAAGGGCCAAATTCGTGGAGAAAGTGTCGATCCAATTGCGCCAGTACTTCACCCAGAGAGACTTCAAGCAGTTGGAGCAATTGCTCGTGCACAACCCGCGGGCACTGGAGCTTTTGGACATCAATGGTGCGGACCCAGAGACCGGAAACACCGTTTTGCACGAGTTCATCAAGAAAGACGATGTACAGATGTGTGAGTGGATCTTGAAACACGGGGGAGATCCTTTCAAGAGAGACAAGCGCGGCAAGTTGCCCGTGGACCTTATTGTGAACAAGAATGAGGCGCTTAAGAAGCTCCTCAAACTGGCTTCCCGCAACAGCAATCTCATGGACCCGGTAATCAACACGAACAATGCCATAAAGGCGGGCAACAGTCCCACCTACAAGGGCTATTTGAGGAAATGGACCAATTTCGCCAGCGGCTACAAGTTGCGCTATTTTGTGTTGGATTCGAACGGCATTTTGAGCTACTACACCAACCAGGAGGACACCAACAACGCCTGTAGGGGCTCGCTCAACTTGAGCTTTGCATACTTGCACCTCGACAGCTCCGAGAAGTTGAAGTTCGAGATCATTGGAAAGAATGGCATCCGGTGGCACTTGAAGGCCAACCACCCGGTGGAGACCAACCGCTGGGTGTGGACGTTGCAGAACGCGGTGACCATCGCCAAGGACAACCTCAAGAAGAGCCGGTCGGGACCCGGATCCGCTGGAGCCCCCAATGTCAACGCATCGACGGCGTCACTCAGTCCCAGCGACGTGGACCCGTCATCGCCGGGCAAAAACTCGTTTGACGACGGCTCCTCGAGCACCACACGGCGTCTTTTGAGCCTCACGCGCCGGAACAAGCACAAGCGCAACTCGAGCCAAAACTCAATCGGTTCTGCAGGAAGCGATGTCGATGACCAGAATTCGGCCAAATTCAAAAAAAACACCGCCTTACCTGGCGCATCCTCGCCCAACTTGAATAAGATCCAAGAGGGCTTTGGCCTTTCAGCAGCGTCTTCAAACGAGGAGCAGGGCAGCTACGTGGAGTCGGACGTGGAAAACTTTGACTACGACTCGGAGATCAACTACGACAGCGACGACGACTCGTACGAGCCAGAGACCGACGACCCCACGGTGGTGTCAGAGAACCTTCGCAACCAGGTCTCGACACTCAAAGGAAGCCTTGAGGTAGGGCTCTCGAGCTTGGCGGACTTGTTTGGAAAAGTCACCAAGGATAGCAGCTCGTTGAACAGCGAGATCTATGAGGTGGCCTCCTCCACATTAGCCACCATCCACGAGTCGTTTCGGAAGTATAACGAGATTGTGGAGAACAGAGACCTGAGCCTCAAGCGTAAACTAGAGCGCCAGTTAGAAGTCAACAAGTTGTGGGAGAACTCCATTCACCAGTTGGAGGACGAGATCTCCAAGCGGGAGGACAAGTTGGCGGAGTACCAGGACCAGAGAAAGCAGCTCAAGAAGATCATGTCGCGCAAGCTGATTTCTGTGGGCCCTGAAACTCCAGCGGGAGCTGTGGCCGACGCACCGGATGATGTGCCGCCGCGCGAGGTTTTGGACGAAATTTTGGAGGACTCTGAGGACGATGAAGATGAGTTTTTCGACGCCGAGGAGCTCGAGGAGATTGAGCAGCTGGAGAACCAGCCGGAGCTTGAAATTCCCGTTCCCAGTAGAGAGGGTGCCATAGGTATCCCACCGACAATTATAGAGGAGGCTCCTCAGGAAGAGACTGCTCCGAGCGAAGAGAGAGGAGCCGCGACCGAAGAGGCTATAGAAGGCAAAGAAAATGTCACAAGGGGCGAAGAAGAGGTTACAGAGAGCGCAAAAGTAGCAGAAGGACACCCAGAAGGCGTCCTGGAAGTGAAAGAGGCTGAGGGCAAAAATAAAACCGAGTCCGAGGCCAATGAGCACACCCAGGAGATCGTTAAGAGCACGGCACTCTCGAAAGCGCACCTCACGGAGCTCCAGCGTGCGATGATACAGAAGCTCGAGTCTGAGGGCTCGTTTTTTGGGTACGAGAAGCCACCCAGAACTCGGCTCGCCATGGATGAGGACAACCGGCCCAAGGTGGGGCTCTGGGGCATCCTTAAATCGATGATTGGGAAAGACATGACGCGTATGACGTTGCCTGTGTCGTTCAACGAGTGCACGTCACTTGTGCAAAGATTGGCAGAGGATGTCGAGTACGCGTCGCTCTTGGACAAGGCTGCGTCCATCGACGACTCCACGTTGCGCATGGTCTATGTGGCGGCTTTTGGTGCCTCTGAATACGCGTCCACCATCAACAGAATCGCTAAGCCTTTCAACCCGTTGCTCGGCGAAACCTTCGAGTACTGCCGGCCAGACCAGAGCTACCGCTTACTCGTGGAGCAGGTGAGCCATCACCCACCCATAAGTGCGTGCTGTGCCGAATCGGTGAACTGGGACTACTACGGGGAGAACGCAGTGGATTCGCTGTTCCGCGGACGGTCGTTTGACTTCAAGCACTTGGGGAAGATGTTCTGCTCCGTGAGGCCTGTCAATGGGGTCATCAATAAGCACGGGAAGCGTGTAGCAGAGGAATTGTACAGCTGGAAGAAAGTGAACACGTCGGTGGTGGGAATCATCATGGGGAACCCAACGGTTGACAATTTCGGCAAGATGGAGGTGACCAACCACACGACAGGCGATGTCTTGGTATTGGACTTGAAACAGCGCGGCTGGAAGGCCTCCTCCGCGTACCAATTGCTGGGCCATGTGGTGGACCGTCATGGTAAGCCGCAGTGGGCAGTGGGGGGCCACTGGAACTCCAAGATCTTTGCCAAGAAAATCAACGAGGCTCCCATCTACGGCCGCAAGGACTCACTCATCGATGCTGACGGCTCCAGCATACCCAACCAGGCGACATTCGACCCGTACAGTGGCTCCAAGTTCCTCGTGTGGCAGGCCGCACCACGTCCCAAGGTGCCGTTCAATTTGACGCAATTTGCCATCACCTTGAACGACATCAACGATAACTTGCGCCCATGGCTTGCGCCCACCGACACGCGTTTGCGGCCCGATCAGCGGGCCATGGAGGATGGGCTCTATGACCTTGCGTCCGAGGAGAAGAGCAGGGTCGAGGAAAAGCAGAGGGCAGCCAAAAAGCAGCGCGAGCAGCGAGGCGAGGTCTACAAGGCCAAGTGGTTCGTAAAGCGCAAGCACCCGGTCACGGGCGACACTTTCTGGGAGTTCAACGGCAAGTACTGGAGGCAGAGAAAGGAGCACAAATTGGCTGGAATCGCCGACATTTTCTGAGCATAAATATAACGTGAATGGAAAGTGTAGAGAGAGCGTCTGTTATGAACTCTGGACGGACGTAATACAAGGCATCAGCGAATGGCCCGTTAATCTGGTGCGACCTAATAGCGCCAGAGCTTACTCACGGCATCGCTCAGCACCAGGTCTCGCCGTCCACATCCCGAGAGTTCCACAGCATGACGCCACAACGCGTAGTGAATTCTGGCATGGGGATTTGAGGTTATTACCGAAGTCAATGAGGTTATGGTCCCATGTTTAATCTGAGGATATCCTGAGACTGATCGAGAATTCCGTTCCTGACGCGCGGAATCGGAAGCCCTTATGGAAACTGCAACCGATAAGAAGCGCGGGGAGATAAGAGCGGAATCCAAGCCCCACCTACTGATATAGCGGCTACCACCCACCAAACTTCTGGGTCCCTCTAGGAAGAGAACGCACCTTTTTCAACTGCAGCCTCAATTCGTCGCTGTAGTAGCAAATCACAGGACCCACACCAGCACGGGCACCAGCATAGAGCAGACACCAGGACAACCCACCAGAGCAGACGAGCGCAGACCCCTACAGCATAAACTGCCCCATATTCAGCGCCAGCCTCATAGATAGCTACCATAATGCTCGCAGATGCGCTCATCGTCTCCGCGGTGTTCATTTCCCAGAGCCCCAAAACCTTCTTGGCGTGTCTCCTTGTGCTTGCACTGACCTATTACTTAGTGGTGTATCCACTCTTCTTGTCCCCCCTCCGCAAGATCCCAGGCCCCTACTACTACAGAGTGTCAAAGATATTTGCCCTAAATGGCCAAAGAAACAACACTTGGATCGACACTGTGTACAAATTGCACCAAAAGTACGGGAATGTGGTTATTCTCTCCCCTCTGGAGGTGAGCGTCAACGGCGACTACAAGTTTATCCAGGACATATACGTACGAAACTTCCCGAAATCCAAATTCTATGAGAATTTCAGAAATCATGGCTTTAAGCCAAACATGTTCGCCTCCTTGGATAACAAGACCCACTTGCAGTACAAAAAAGTGCTCTTGAAGCTCTATCTGAAGAGCGCGGTTTTCTCCCCGAACAATTCTACAAGGGACATTTTGCTCCTGAAAACAGCCAAGTTGATTAAACAAGTGGAACTTGCTTCGGTGACAGGTGCAAAACCCGATTTCATCAATGCCTGTTCGAGCTACAACGAGTTTGGCAAGGGCCACCGGGAGGGCGGCAAGTGGTTGGACGTTTCCGACAAACGCAACATCGGGATCGACGTGTATTCGCTCTTTGCAGCGCTTGCAATAGATGCCATCAGCGCCTTCGAATTGGGAATTGAAAACGGTTCCAATCTCTTGGACCACCCCGAACAGAGACACATTATTATATCACACCGGCTCCAGGCCAGTATGGGGTTCTGGACCACGCTCATGCCCAATTTGTGGAATGTTGCAGCCACTAAAAAAATCAAGACGGCGCTGTGTTTGGTGGAGGAGTGGCAAATGAGTCTATACCTCAACGCAGAGCAGAATGTTCCGAAGGTGAAGGAGAACCAAAATTTGACCTCTCTCGAGACATTGAAACAAAGTGGTTTCACGGGAAACAATGCCTATAGCTTCCTTAGCGACAACATTTTTGCGGGCCACGAGACTACCGCCATCCAGCTCGCATACCTCACGTACGAGCTCTCCCGCCCTTGCAACGCCGAATTGCAGCGCAAGTTGAGACAGGAGATCGAACAGAGCTTTGGAAGGCCCTCAGGACCCTCAGATATTATCACGGACCTTGAAAAGATTGATGGTTTGCGCTACTTGGATAGTGTGCTCCAGGAGAACATGCGAGTGCACGCGTCAATCCCTGGATCCGAGCCTAGGGTTGTGGACAAGCCTTACAATATCTACAAGGAGGGGGAGGACAAGACGGTGACCGGTGAAGTGACAGTCCCTGTAGGGACTGTCATTTCATGCCAGCCCTACTCTTTCCACCGGAAGCGGGCCATCTTCCCCGACCCAGACCAATATATTCCGGAGAGATGGCTTCCCTACGAGCACGAGGATGAGGGTGAGTACCGTGCGAGAATGACCCAGCAGCAGAAGTACATGATGCATTTTGGCAAGGGTATCCGAATGTGTTTGGGGATGAATGTTGCGCTCATTGAGATGAAGCTTGTTGTAGCCAACCTCTACTGGCACTACCGGTCTGAGATCAGTCCTGACTGGTGTGAGATTGTGGAGAGTTCCAGGGCACAGCCGATCAAAATGGGACGTTGCAACATGGGGAGAAATGCTACGGATGAGGAGAAAATGGTGATGGTGGACTCGTACACCACACGGCCCGCTAATGACGAGTGCTGGTTGAGGTGGTACAGAGAATGAGGAGCAAGGAATGGATAGAGGAAATACGAAGAGTGAGAGAAAGTAGGAGATAGAGTCCAAAAGCCAAATAAAAATAGAGCTAAAGAGTAGAGAGTCGTAGCCAGGTCTCTTTTCCTTGCCTATGACCTATCTCACGAAGAGCCTATCATGGCTAAGAAGCAAGTTTCGCCTCAAGCTCTTTATTGTAACCATACACACTCTGTATCAACCACCCAGAATGCCACCAGGTCACTGCCGTCGTCAACAGGTCACCACAGACAGCCATCACCAGCTCTGAGCGCCCCATCACCAGATCGCGGCTTAGCTTGGCGCCCCTGCTAACAGAACATCAAGATACGCGGGATCCAAAAATTTGCCCCAGCCAGGGCAAGACTAGCCCCGGTCTCAATAGAATAACTTCTTGCTCACGGCAGCCCCAGGTCACTCGTAGCCGCTGACGGCCAATGTCTTGGCCCCGTGGTCCCAGGCCACGCCCGTCCCCACTCGGCTCGTACTTCTACGAGCTCCTGCAGACCGGTCCTGTGACACGGACTGTCGCCGAAGCCTCCGGTATCAGTGGCAAGCGCAGCACTTGCTGAGCAACGGCTGTGACCCGTGTTCCTCTCTCGTCTCACACCCTCACTCTCCTCTTTCTTCCCCCCCTTTCTTTCTTCTTCTTCACTTTTTCTTCTTCCTACCTACCCACCCGCATTGCATAACCCATGCTACCCTTTGCCATTGAATACCCCCCAGAACAGGCCAACGGCTACTGGGGCCCACCCACCTCCACCATCGACTGGTGCGAGGAAAATTACGTGGTGTCCTCCTACATCGCTGAGGCTCTCAACACAGTCACCAATTCACTCTTTATCGCCCTCGCCGCCTTTGCCACCTACAACGCTTACAAACACCGGTTGGGGTCCCGCTTCATCTACTCAAGCCTAGGCTTTGGCCTCGTGGGCGTGGGCTCCTGGTTGTTCCATATGACCCTCCAGTACAAATACCAGCTCTTAGACGAATTGCCCATGATCTACGCCACATGTATCCCGTTCTGGTCAGTCTTCAGCGAGTTCCGCTCCAAGAAAGGCTCGGCAAAGGTTGGTCTTGGTATCTTCATGGCAGCCAATCTCTTGACCGTCATCTATTTGTACCTCAAGAACCCCACCATCCACCAGACCGCTTACGCCTTGCTCAACGCGGGGGTCATCATCCAGTCCGTGAGGTTGACCACTGCACATGTCAAGTCAAAGACAACCCGAAAACTCTTGTACAAGTTGATTGTGTACAGTGTGTCTATTTTTGTGTTTGGCTACTTCTTGTGGAATTTGGACATCCACTTGTGTGCTACCGCGCGGGCCACCAGGAGATCCTGGGGAATGCCCTATGGGTTCGTGCTTGAGGGCCACGGCTGGTGGCATATCTTCACCGGAATCGGTGTCTACAACTACTTGGTGTACGAGGAGTACTTGAGGTGCCATTTGACCAAGACCGAGCAGTTCTACGAATTTCTGTACGTGTGGAAGTTCCTCCCCATTGTTCGGTGTATAGATTTCGCTGGCCTTCAAAGGCATAGAGACGTCCAGGCCTTGCAAAGGCAAGACAATCACTTCATGGTCCCGGATGCCAAGAAGAACGAATGAGCTCTAGAGCACCTCTAAGATTTCTTTAATGAACTTGTCGCTCTGTATGGTCTCGCTGTAGTCTTTACCAACCAAATCACGCAACATCTGTACCGCCTCTGTAGACTCCAAGCGACACTCGCCAGTGCTCTCATCAACGCACAACTCCCGCCACCGCTTCAAAATCTGGCGCAAGCTCTCGATACCCACGCTGATCTCCTCGGGCGTGCACTTGGTTTTCTTGTTCTGGATCACCGTATCGTCGTCACCGGCCTGAAGCTCTGTCACCTTTCGCTTCGCCATGTTCACAATCTTGGTGGGGAAGTTTACCAACTCCGCCACGTGAATACCAAATGACTTATCGGAGATCCCAGGCTCCACCCTGTACATCAAGGTGATATCGTCTGTGTTCCCATCCTCAATGTGAGCCACCACGTGGAGGTTCTCCACTAGCGAGCTGTACTTCGCAGAGAGCTCGGTCAACTCGTGGAAATGCGTGGCAAACAACGTGAAACAGTTCTTCTCGGTAACCAAGTGCTCCAGGATGGACCAAGCCAAGCCAAAACCGTCGTAGGTGCTTGTTCCACGACCAAGCTCATCGATGATGATGAGCGAGTTGTGGGTGGCTGTCGACAAAATGGACGAAGTCTCCAACATTTCGATCATGAAGGTGGATAAGCCCTTGAGCTGTGAGTCTCCTGCGCCCACTCGCGAGAGAATAGCGTCAAAAATCGGGAGCTCGGGCTTGGAATCCTCATCCACTGGCACAAAACACCCCACTTGAGCCATGAGCGCTATGACCCCGATCTGCCGAATGTAGGTCGATTTTCCGCCCATATTGGGTCCCGTGATGATCGCAAATGGCTTGTGGTCTCCATACCCCATTCTCACGTCGTTTCCAATGAAATTGATGTCGTCCTGGACCTCCAAAATCGGGTGACGAGCGTTTTTCAACTGAATTGCCCGCTTGCGGAACTCGTCGCTATCGGCAGCAGCAAGCGCATGGAGTTTTGGCCTCACGTAAGGAATGGTTGCAAAGATGGCAACATTCGCAAAGCTGGCGAGCACATCAATGTGCGCCAAAATGATCGAAAGCTCGTTCAACACCTGCTGGTAGGTCATAGTGATCAGGAGAATCTCCTTGATGAGCTCTTTCTGCTTGGAATTGTACTCCTGCGAAAGCTCCTGGTACTCGTTGGAGAGCGCCTTTAACTTTTTGGTGGTGAAAAAGATTCCTGCCTTGACTGTCTGGAGCTCGATGTACTTGTTGGCGGCAGCGTTTCGTAAAATGGAAGAGTCAACCCGTGTGACCCGGAAACACCACCCGTGCTGCTGGTGATTCTCCAACTTCAATTTCTTGTCGATATCCATGCACAAATCGTCACCTACTTCGGCATGGCACGCCCTGATTTCGTCCAAAGTACCGGTCAACTTTTCGTTGATCTCCACCAAAGACTCGTCAAACTCTGGCTTGATGTTGAAGTCGGTCAAAAGGCTAGCAGACCCGTTGTGCAAGGGGCTCAAATCAATGGTCGTTTCCACCAATTGCTGTAACTTGACGAGCGAGTCGTAGTACTGCTCGATGGGCCGTAACCAGTAGTCGGAAATGAGTTTCGCCGCCTCACCCTCGCCCTGCTCTTCGATGGTCACTCGGAGAATGTTCACCAAGTCTGGAAGCCCCACGATCAACTGGTAAATGCGCACCACATCCTCGAGCTTCTTGTTCTCATTGCCTGAGGGTTTTTTGATCCCTGCAGAGATCTTCTTCAACAAGCGCCGGAGATCGGGAACCTGCGAGAGGAAGTCTTTGGTGAGGAACACCCGGAGCGAAGTGTCCTCAATCAACTGCTGTACCAAGAGCTGGCGCTCGGTGATCGTCACAATGCTGGTGAGCGGCTGCTTGAGCCACTGCGACAACAATCGCGAGCCTGCTGACGTTTTGCACCGGTTGAGCAATTCGAAGATTGAGGTAACGTTGGCCTTTTGCTGCCCCGGTGCCAGTGCTCCTGAGGGGAAAATGTTGAGCGCACGTACCGTAGAGGCATCGAGCTTCATATAGGCACCCAAATCGTACTTTTCGATGGTAAAGGAGCGCTCTGTGTCGCTGAGTAGCCCGAGGTACGCAATCAAGGCGCCGCAGCACGCCAACGACAACGCGTGGTCCGCAGTGCTGATGCCCCGAGCCCCCAAAATGAGCTCGATGCTCTGACCTTCCTTGGAAACAACCAACTTGGCGAGATCCTGTTCGATATCCTTGGTGGAATAGGTGGCCGGCTTGACGTGAGATACCACCACCTCGGTCTTGCTGAGCACCTGAGCCAACTTGGCGGAGTCGAGGTCTTCGACCGCTGTAGGAAGTACCACCTCCTTAATGCCGACCTGGAGAATAAGCGACTCCAAGTTGGAGAACAACTCGTTATCCACAAACTCGCTCACGTGCATCAGGCCGCTCAGCACGTCCACGAAGCAACAGCCCACCTTCTTGAGCAGTCCACTGGGGGAGACCTTGAGCGCAGCAATGATTGGCGCTGTAAACGCAGGCTGCATGCCGTCAAGATGGACGCCATACTCCTGGGCCAACTTCTCGTAGTTGGCGGGCGTAGCGGAGCAGATGAGCTCAAAGGTGCGGTGAGAGTAAAGCTCCACCTTGAGAGCCCGCTCAATCAAAAAGAGGCGAAGAACGGTATTGGACAAAACCTGAGGCGAAATAGTCACATAGCGGTACTTCTGGGAGGTTTTTATGACGCTGGAGGTCTTATACACCGCGTCCGCCACCAAGTCTGCGTCCTCATTGAGCACGGTGAAGTAGTCTTTGTTATTGTGGTCAATAATTCTCACAGTGCCGCTGTCTTTGGGAGGAAGAGTGCTGTACTTGCGGAAGTACAGGCGCTCGTCGCCATTGTCGCTGAAGCGAAGGGTTGGTTGGGTGCTGGACATGGTCCGTGAAGAAGAAGGTTGTCCTCATGGGACGCGTAGATAAACAGACGCGGTTTTGTGCAGGAGGAGAAGAAGAAGCGTGGAGCGAGGAGAGAGGAAGCGAGGAGCAGAAAGAAGTGAAAAAGAGGGAAGCCAGAGATTCCATACAAAAGATACTGCAAATGAATGAAGAAACCCGGGGGAAGTGGGCAGGGGCCAGAACAGAAAATATTGAAGATTGGAGTGAAGTGCTACCTGATCAGTGATCTAGGGTAGTCATACATGCAGGAATTTTCAACAGGCCCACCGTCAAAGAGGTAGATCTGAACAGATCACCACGAGCAGCTGATGACCGAACAAGACCAGATTACGGATGTGCCCAGTGTCAGAAAAATCCTGAACCTGAGACCAAAAGTCTCACTACTTCGATTATTCCAGCAAATAATGTGGGGCCTGCCAGGGTCCCCGCGTTATACTCGCCGCCCACACTTCTCCGCGTTCATTGCTTTTTGCTCTTTCAAGCTCCTGCCATTACTCCTGCCATTACACATTTTCCAGCCCTTCGCTGACCTCTCATACATTTCTGTCTTACGTTTCTATTCTCATTCCTCCACCTACATTCTCTCGCTAACCATTTATTCAATTGTAGCGCTCATTGATGTACTGCTGAGCCTGCTGCTTGGCCTGGTCCCTGTCCAAATAGTCCAAGCCCTTGGTCTCAAAGAGCTTGTCGACTTCACCACCGGCAATTCCAGCAATGAGTTCCTTAGCGAACTTGTGGTTGACCGGCTTGCCTTCCTTCTGCTGTCTATCTTCGTAGATCTTAGCAGCCTCAAACGAAGCAGCACCAGCAATCAACTCATGAGAGAACTTGCCTTCGTGCTCTCCGCCGTAAACTTTTCTGTGGTCGTCCTCGCCAAATCCAAACATTTTTATTAAAGAGGTAGTATAGATGTGTCAGATGTAAGGAACAGTTAGCAAATTCTTGGCGCCAGATACCCTATTTATACTGCGGCCCTTGACACATTGCTCTTGCGCCGTCGCCAATAATAACTGCCCCTTTCTGCTGCCCCACTCCTACATCGCCCCTGACTACGTTATGTGTTGAAGCATGACGGTGTCAGTCGCGTTTCACATGTTTCAACATAGGGACATTGAGTTCGAGGCACATTGTTGGCGAGTGGGCGCAGGATATTATTTGGATCGTGTGGCCAACGAACACATTCCAACACGAAAATAGACCAGGGGCTCAGGCACCGCCGAGCCGCAATCTTTGGCCTACCCCACAGCCACAGGTCAGCCCGTGCGGGCGTAGAGCCGCGACGAAGTAGCTATTAGTGGAATGAGTGGTAGAGAGCGTTGGTGGTGGCTATGGGTAGCTGCCAATGACTTGTGCCCTTGGTGGCCTTAGCGGTCGAAGCCCAGCCGCTTGACTACCCTCATCCACGCCACCTCGTATATGAAACCTTTTGAGCCTTTTGCCCCTCCCCGTGGCCTATTGTTTCCTCTTAACCTCCAGCTCCACGTGAGCTTCTGCTTCTCGTTACATTTTGAGTGCCGTTCTGTTAATTCATAGCCGCCAACGCTCACGGTCCAGCGCTCAGTTGCGCTCTCAAAACCATTCAATCGGTTGCAACCTACACATCTGGCCATGCAATGTTTATTCATAACCCTTTTAACCACTAAACTTACGCCTCTTCTGGGAAAGGATTCTTGCTCTCAGGAGTCCAGTCTTGCTTCACCCCATAGTGCTTGTCGAAGTGCTTGCTGGCAATCGTCTTGGCTTCCTGGGTGGTTTGGAAAATGTCCAAATACTCCAAACCCTTGAGCTCTGCAAGCTTGTCCACCTCCTCACGAACCGACTCTTCGAGCAATTCCTTGGCGGCGTGGTGACTGAGGGCTCTTCCCTCAGCTCTCAAGCTGCGCTCGAAATTGACCGACCCTCCATAGGCAGCAGCCTTAGCCACCACTTCCTGAGTGAACTTTTTGCCGGTCTGGTCGCCGTGCACTTCTTGGTATTCTGCTGCTCCACTCATTGTAGTTAGACTGCTGGATGGTTGGTTGTAAATCTTGGAATCGCTTCCATTGCTCTCTTTTATAGTGGCTCCGCCAGCGTACGGCGTCAGTAGCTTCTGTGCATAGCATCAGGCTATTCGGATGCTATTTCCGGGTGCTACCCGGGCGCTATTCCGGGTGCAAATCTCAGGGTGCAGATCGGCACTTTCGGCCCTCATTTCAACCATTTGCACGGCTCTTGTCATGCCCTCAGGCTGTTTTCGTGGATTGAGGCTCAGTACCAATTCAAGCAACAGATTTGACGCAAATTGCCATCGACATATGGATCGGTGCTCTCGCCGGCGTTGGGTATTTTCTACCGACAGCCGCCGAGGTCACTGCGAACAGCGGTGAAAATAATCAGCGACGAATGGAAGACACGAGAAGAGGGAAGAAGCGAGCGGTAGAGCTACAGAAGCAAAGGTCGTCATTCAGCGCTATATTTGGGATGCTCTGATGTGCAGCGGAGTCTTGGCAGGCGATAGCAGAACCCAGCAGAATCAGACAGTACCCAGCACCTCACTCCGGCCCTACCTCTCCACCCACTTTTCTCACAGTCCCGCGCCCAGCTTCCCACTCTCCGCGCTCACAGTCCCGCGCCCAGCTTCCCACTCTCCGCACTCACTTTCCGCGGTCAGCTTTCGCTCAACTCTCGCTCGCTCTCTCTCTCTCTCCAGACTCTGAAACCCGCGCTCATCTCACCAGTGGGAAATTAGCGCTCCGAGTCAATTAGCGTCTGACGCTTATCTTCACACTCCACCACTTCCATCTCATACACAGCCAATAACCGCCATGTCTCTCACGCATACAGAACTCGACGGCATTCTCCCCCTCATCGCCAAGGGCAAGGTCAGAGACATCTACCAGGTCGATGACGACACTCTTCTCTTTGTTGCAACCGATCGCATCTCGGCTTACGATGTAATCATGGAGAATGGAATCCCCGAAAAGGGCAAGATCTTGACTAAATTATCGGAATTCTGGTTCCATTTCTTAAAGGACTCTATACCCAACCATTTGACCTTGGACGACAACTCGGACGAGGCGCTCTTCTCGAAGCTCCCCAAAGAGTTATCGCAGCCCAAGTACAGAGAGCAGCTCGCAGGCAGATCGCTCCTTGTCAGAAAACTCAAATTGATACCTCTCGAGGTCATTGTTAGAGGTTACATCACGGGGTCTGCCTGGAAGGAGTACAAAAAGCTGCACACAGTGCACTCGCTTGAGATCAAGGAGGAGTTGAAGGAGTCTGAGCAGCTCCCCACGCCAATTTTCACTCCCTCCACTAAGGCAGAGCAGGGCGAGCACGACGAGAACATCTCGCCAGCCCAGGCGGCCGAAATCGTCGGTCAGGAATTGTGCGACAAGGTGGGACAGAAGGCCATTGAGCTCTACACCAAGGCCAGAGATTTCGCCAAAGAGAGAGGTATCATTATTGCTGACACCAAGTTTGAGTTTGGCTTGGATGCAGACAACAATCTCGTGCTCGTTGACGAAGTTTTGACCCCAGACTCGTCGAGATTCTGGAACGGTAGCACCTACGAGGTAGGCAAGTCCCAGGACTCTTACGATAAGCAGTTTTTGAGAGACTGGTTGACCAGCGAGGGCCTTGCAGGTAAGGAGGGTGTAGCTATGAGCGAAGAAGTGGCTACCCGGTCCAAGGAGAAGTACATCGAGGCGTACGAAGCATTGACTGGTGAAAAGTGGGTATAAATAAAAGCTGAGATAAGGCCATGTAGCGAGGGAAAGAGAATAAAAAAAGAAGGAGCAGACAAGAAAGAAGGAGATAAGAAAAAAAGATGAAAAATAGAAGCAAAGGTTACACTCAATTTCCTATCCTTTTATTAATGACGATATTTTTGCCTAAGGTACAACTCCTCAAATTCAGGCGTGTGCCTCTTCTCGATGTTGAGGCGCTCGAGCTCATCGGTGATGCGGGACCTGGATATGGCTCCAGTGCGGGCTCCCTGCTGCTGTGGGGGTGTCACGGGCTTGAAGCGATACTCGTCGTAGTCGTTGCGCAATTTGAGAGGAACACGCTCGTGGAGCTCCCGGGGCCCCTTCAATTTGTAGGAGTCCGACCCATTGGAGCTGCTAGAGCTGCTGGCACCAGACCCCACGTAGCTAACCCCGCCGTGGACCTCGCTCGACAGCTGGAGCTTTTCCACGTACTCCCTCAAGCGGGCCTGGACCTCGTGCTCCACCACCAACTTGAATTCCCTCTGATATCCCAATCTCACGTCCTTGGCCTCCTGGTCCATGGCTTTTTTGCGCAGCTCGAATTCCTCAAGTAGCTCGTCCTCCATCCGCTTGCGCTGGAGCTGGAACTTCTTCTGCATGGCCGCGTACTCCTTGTCGAGGTCTGCTTGCTGTTTTTTGAGATCTCCTCTCTCCAGGACAAGCTCCCTTCTCTCAGTCTCTAGCCCTCTCCTTTCAGTCTCTAGGCTTCTCCGCTCGTTCTCTAAGCCCCTTCTTTCAGCCTCGAGGTCTCCACGCTGTGCTAAAATCTTTCTTTCCAAGCCCCCCAAAGCACTTTCTTGTTTCTTGAGCTCTTCGTTTTTTGCAAGGAGCTGTTTCTGGAATTCGCTTAAGGTCGCAGAACGCTCCTTGAGATCCATTTCCTTCCTGAGGAACCGGATCGAGAGAGTCTCCAAAAGCTCGAAACAGCTGGGCCGGAGATCGGGGTCCACAGTGATGCACTCTTTGATTATCGAGCGGAGCTGTGATGAGTACTGGTCCAGAATGGGGGCGAAAACGCCCTGTCTGATTCTGGCCTGTAGTTGCATGTGGGTTTTGGCTTGAAATGGCGGCTGGAAGGTACAGAGTTCATACAAAACACAACCAAGGGACCAGATGTCGCACACTGGCGTATACGGTTCGTCCATGAGCACTTCGGGCGACATGTAGTAAGGGGTTCCGACGTAGGTCTTGGCGAAATCGTTCTGAGATGTCAACATTTTGGCCAAGCCGAAATCGCCCAATTTGATGGTGTTTCCTCCGTTCAGCATGAAAATGTTGTCAGGCTTAATGTCACGGTGGATCACCACCGTCTCGGAGTTGATCTGGGGCTCGTGCTTTTCGGCAGTGGAGAACAAATTGACCTTCCCTGAGTCTATGCCGTAGTGGCACCGATGAAGCGCCAAAAGCGTCTGAACCAACACCTGCCACACAAATTCCTCGGGAACTGCCTCTTTACTTTTCTTGAAGTTGGTGATAACGTGCGCCAAGTCTCCACCCTCGCAGTACTCCATGTAGATGTGGATCATTTTTGTGTCTGGAAGGTGGTCATGGGCGTAGTACTTGACGATGTTGGGATGGTCCAACTCGCGCAATATTCGGAGCTCAGAAACAAGCTGGTTCCGCTCCTGGTTGTTCATGGAGTTGTACTCTATCTCTTTCCGCACGAGGTACTGGCCATCGCAGAGTCTGCGGACCTTCCTCACCGTGCCGTAGGAGCCTCTTCCTATGACCTCCAACGGCTCATATCTGGAAATGGCCATTCAGAGCAGACAAGTGAAACAGGAGTAACAAACAAAACAGAACTAAGATATGACCAAGTTTTCCACCAGGTTGTTCCTTCTCCTCGACCGTTTTCACCAGCTCTGATCGCTCGTGTACCGGTTGGTGTCACTCTGGAATCTCGCTGACTGGTGTCCTCGCTGACTCGGACGCTACCCCAAATCAATTTTGAAGTCAAATGATGGGCTCAGTTGCTCTAATTTTACACTCCGCTGAGCAAATGACAGGGACTAAAGACAGGGACCTCCACAGGGCAAGGCAGGGCCGTGCAAGGTGACTGCACATAAACTATTTATGATTGATCCCAATAAGGATGATTGATCACGTGAGATAGTTGCAACAACTACATCCACACACCCACACCAACTCTACAACTTCTTCTCAGTTTCTTCTTTTCATCATTCTCTTCTTCTTTTGTTCCTTTCTTCTTCGCGTCTTCTCTTTGCCTGCTCCTCACACATAGAACGCCTCCTCGTGGAATTTGAGCGCGTTCTCGCTGGCCCAGAGGCCCGTGTTCCGCACCAAGTTCTTGGGCCCCGCCGAGACGACCCAGCAGTTGACCAGAGTCAGTGACCCCACGCTCTTGTCGACATGGGGGATGTCACGGCAGCACACGTAGGTGTTGTCGTCGGTTGCCACGGGCCCGGAGCACTGAGTAAAGTTGCTCTCGTTGGTGCACCACGCGTAGTACCGGTGGTTCAACACGGGCCGTCCCTTATAGACCCTTTTAGTGAGGTCGAACTTGGCCAAAGTGCGCTTGTAGAGACCAGAGTAGTAGGAGGAGGACTCAAAAGGAAGCTCAAAGCGGTCCACAGACACGGACGATTTTCTAGAGCTCGGCTTTGAGAGGAGCGCCAGCGTCTCGGACACCCTGGAGCTCGATCTGGAGAGCGCCGTGGAGTGGCTCGCAAGACTGCCGATGCTGCCGTACGACGAGAGACGTGGCCCAGACACAGCCGGTGCGTCTGGATGTTCTGCGACGGCAATCTCGTCCGAAGCGGCAGGCTCGGAGCTCGAGTCAACGAGCACATCGTCGACGCGAATCTCGATCTCGCCTGCCCTTCCGCTCGGTGTGTCGCCGTCGACATCACGGCCAGCGTGACAAAGTTCTGTGCCCACGGAGCTCTCCAAGAACGAGCACTCATCATCCGAGTCCTTGTCATCGGCGACTGAGATCTCCACCTCCTCGCGCTCTTCGACCTGCGACTCCTCCACGTCCTGGACAAGTTCCTCGGGGCGGGCTGGCTCTCCGGTGACAAAAATCTCGAAGTCCTCGCTCTGGAAGTAGTCGCTGAAGTAGTTCAAGATCACCACGTCGCGGTAGTCTCGCACCACCCACACCACGCGCACGGGGATCCCGTGGTAATTGGCCACCCTCAAGAGCGGCAAAGCGAAGGAAATGGCCGATCCGCCCACTACTATCAACAACCTGCTGGCGGTGAACTGGAGGCTGGCTATGGAGAAGCGCGGGGTCGGGTTTTTCAAAAACAAAAGGTGGGGGTCATAAGCGCCACAGACGTAGTACTTGCGGTCATTTATAATGCGGAACGCGCTCTTTCTCACCACCAACTTCTGGTAGTTGTCCAGCGGCAAGCTCACGAGAGTGTAGGGGTGGTAGTTGGGAATTAACTGCAGATAGAGCCGCGAAAAGACGCTGGAAGGGTACCTAGCAATGCGGATATGGGCGCCTGGGTTGACCGGTTCTTTGGCGAGCACCAGGTTAGGGAACTCTACCAACACCAAGTTGGGCAGAATGTTGACCACCTGGACGTCGGAGGTGAAGGGAGTGACTCGGGTGAGCCGCCAGCGGTACAACACCTGGCCCACGAGAACGAGGCAGTTCAACGCCGTGTAGGCGGTGGACTTGACGGGCCGGACGTGCAACTGGAGGCAAACCACAATGACCCAGGACCACACGTAGTGGTTGAAGTAAAACACCTTGTAGTAGCGGTTTCTTATCTTGGAGAGCGAGGTGACGATGATGACCAAGAACCCCGCGAAGGCTGCCCATCCGAACAAATTGGCAGTGCTGTAGACCTTGAAAAGGGTATCGTTGAAGCGGAAATAGCCCAAGTAGAGCGCCACATGGACCACTGTCTGGAGGATGATGATGCGCGAGAGCCACTTGTGGATGGGGAGCAAGGTCAAGTACAACACGTGGGGCAAGGGCGACGGTCTTAGCGAAAGGAAGAAAACGGTGGGCAAACACACCACCGGTATCTTGCCCAATCTCTTGGCAAAAAACACCAAGTCGCCGTGGTTGGTGTAGATGCACAGCATGGGGATAAGCACCGCTAGCCAGAACCCGAGCTGGATCAAGGTGGTCGAGTGGAAGAACACCCACGACAGTGCGCGTCGTAACACCGGCACCGGTTGCAGAAGGAGCCTACCGAAGTGGATCCTGCCCCTTACCAAGCGGGACGACTGTATGAGCTTGAGGAGCGGGATCCCCACTATCACCACCGCTGCCACCAATACGCCCGTCGCAAAGCTGACGCTGGTGGTGGTGTCCTGTCGCCATTGCTTGTAGTCGTGCTGGTGGTTTGTGGGATAATGAAAACTGAATTGTTCGAGCATCGAGGGACTGCTGACCCCTTACTAAAACAAGCGCCGGGATTTGCTGCTTTTTATACTTCAAAAGCCGATGTCGAAATTGGGCTTCGCTCCACGTTTCACACGGCTCGGGGTGTGCAATTGACAGGGAGTGGACACAGCGTAAGCCTGCGCGAGACGAGACCGTGAGAGGGGAGCCTATGCAGAGCCTGGAGCTTATGCTGAGCCTGCCACCGTAGCCAAGCCTTGGGTTGTCAGTTAGCTCTCCGCAAAATACGACCGCTGTGGGTAGCTTGCCCCGAGAAGTGGCGCGAATAGGCGAATCAGAGCCGCTGGCCCGTCAAAGTAGCGCTGCGTCGCGGGGCACGGCACTCGCGGTGCCCACAATGGACATCTCCTGGCGGCCTTATCCTGGTCCCACGGAAGTCCCACAACTTCAGAAACTGAGACTTGCCATTTCCTGCTCTTTTGACGCAGTCCACTGTGGCATTTTCTGGGCTTAGTCTACTCCGTGATCGGAGATTTCTTTATCTCACCGATCGCCAATAGGCCCAGAGACAGGATCCATGAGCCCAGTTGCTGAGCCCAGTTCCTGAGCCACTTGCTGAGCCAGTTGCTGGGTCCAATAGGCGGAAAAAGAAAGAGAGCAAGCGAAAACCGCCCACAAAATGGGCCCAGACCACCAGGGGCTGGATAACGATCGCCTAGCCCTGCCGGAGGTTCTGCTGGAATCAACATCCGTCCACTCATTTACCTACGCCAACTCAACTATGCACACTCACCTATGCCCACTCACCTACACTCACACACTCTCTAACCCTCATGCAATTCTTGACAGCCTCAATAGTTGGGCCCGTTTCGTCCTCCCTGTGTGCCCTTCCGTGATGCCAATACCCCCAGCCTCGTGGGAGCACGCGGTAGGCCCTCGCCGTAGGAAGAAAAGGGCGTGTGATGCACGGGCCGATTCTTCGGGCCCTTCTTGAGCGGGAGAACCCCTGACCGCGACGGCTTTTGCGATTTCTGCGGTTTCTGGACTCCTCCGGCCAGCTTCGCCTTGGCACTGACAAAGTCTCTGGCCCCGAAGACTTTGCTGGGACCTCCTGTTACCTTGGCACCACTGCTCTTGAAGTTGCGACTAGAGAAGGACCCTCCAGCGCTGTGGCCACTACGCGCGTAGCCCCCATAGTCGCTGGCCCGCTTTTCATGCTGCTGTATCCTCTTGAAGTAGATGTCCCGCAAATGGCGCGGCAAGTTCAACCCGCTGAATGCGCTACCGGAGGCGTTAGGGATCCTGGAACTTCGTTGCTTGGGACACTCGTCCCCGTAGTGGTAATCGTCGCCGCAGTTGTAGCAGTAGATTACAGGCAACACCGTGCTTTCATCTGCAGAATCTCCGCGCTGTTTCGTGATGTAGGACCGCCAGATGCTGGGACAGGTGTCGTCGCTGTGACTGAAGGAATCACAGCCCTTGCAGTACTGGCGCTTCTTCAGTTTGCTGGTGCAGTTTGCCGCCACGTGGCCCTTGAGCCCGCAGCGTGAACATATCATCGTGGTGGGACATTGGGTCTCGTAGTGGTCGCCCACCACTCCACATTTATGGCACACTACCGTCTTGCACTTGGCCCTCACATGTCCTCTCTTGTGGCAGTTTCCGCAAAGGGGACCCAAACTTTGCTGGGCGTTTATAGTCTCTCCAGAGCTTGGGTCTGTCACTCCAAAGTACCTGCCCTCGCCACGGAGCTCCACGAGCTCGTCTGCGTTGTCATTGACCTGCTCAAAGGAGAGCGACGTCACGTTCCTGTCGCTGTCCAGGCCGACGGGCTCGCTCGACGCCTCCTTTTTCTGGCTCTCTCTGAGCTTCTGCTGAAACGTGGGCTTTGGAGGCATCGCCGGCGCGGGCCTCGTGTCCTCTGTAAAAGCTACGTCCGTCATCTGTGCTGCTGTTGGTGGCGGCATCTGAGGGCAGAATTTGTGCTGTAACGAGCGAGAAGAGATCACGTGATAGGAATAAGAGAGTGGCGAGAGGGCAAGGGACTGAGTTTCGTTGGGAGATTAGGGCCTGGAATGATGGGGGCTTCCCCAGAAATAAGTAGCTCAGTAGATGCTGTGTAGTTAGCAGAGGGTGCTCCAGCAGGTGTTGCTTCTGTTCTCGGTCGCAGCCAGTTGGTTCGCACTGGGCAGTTTGCTCGTTAACGGGCCCTTCGCTAATTAGCTCTCCCATCGAATGGGCCATAAACGAGCCACCAGTCGAGACCACTAGACACCCACAGCCTGAACAGTGAGCTATACAGAGCATACCCATTCAGCCATAGCCCAAAAGTGACTACAGAGACCAGATATCTTTATTCATTAATTAATTGACATCACACACATCACAACACGTTCCGCACAACATGTGCTCCCACTTGGCCTTCAAGAGAATCGGGAGACCCAGCCACATTAAACGACGACTTCAAGTACTCCTGGTGGGTCAAGGCTGCAAACATGTAGCACCCACTGGAGATTGTGAACAAGATTGCCACTGCAATTAAACTGGTAGCCTGTACCACCAACGATAAGTACTGTATAGCGGCCATCAATAAGTAGAAACCACAACGGGGCCAGTTTTCGTCGAAATTGCGTACGAAATTGGTAAAGGTGTCCGTCAATGGACATATGCGCAACAAGAAGGGAATCTCAACAAATGTCACCACCAATCCCTGTACTATACAAATAATGGCAAACACAATCACCACCGAGAAATGGAAAATGTTAGCAACTCCGAGCGCAAGGCAAAGGAATATCCCAAGAATACTGATCCATTGTCCGTACACTGAGAAATTCTTCTTTTTGAAATCCTCGCCTAATCCGTTGGAGATGTTTCCCAACGCCGTACCAATTGAAAATGCCATGTTGTCGGTTATGCTCTGGAGAAGAAGCTCTTAGAGGCTGTGTTTTGAGGATACACATGGTGTTCGTATGGCTTTGTGTCATATTGAACCAGGTCACCGGGCCTGCAGGTAGTGACAGAGTAGATGGCCAGATGGCCAGAGATGGGCACGGGCAGAGGAGCTTGGGAGAGGCGGTGTAGGACTCTAGGCTGGGCTGAAGTGAGTACTAGAATAGACAATTGAATGTTTTTGACAAAAATAAGGGAACATGAAATGTGGATAAATGCCCGCATTGCTGGAGAGGGGCCGAAGACAGGCCGAGGACTGCCACTGGAGCGCAAGTAAGAGACAAGAACAACATTCTATGACGCACACCAACGCTGAATATCTAAGCTCATGGCCTGAAGCTAAAACATTAGCAGCCAAATCGCCAAAATACAGCCACTACGACTCTCATTGGGCTCCATTGCAGCTTAATTGCAGCCAATTTCCTGCACACAGCCCTGTAAATTCTCACCGGCTCATGGCGATGAGAGGATCCAGGTACGAGGACACCGGCACCAGGACACAGGCCCACTGCTACGACAATTTGCCCAGCAACTGGACTCAAACTTCTTCTTCTACAATGGCCAAAGATATTGTAATAGGGCTTGTAGGGAAGCCGTCATCGGGGAAATCAACGACGCTCAACAGTTTGACCGATGCCAACGCCAAGGTGGGTGCCTTTCCCTTCACAACCATCGATCCCAATACAGCAACTGGGTACTTGGAGGTAGAGTGCGCCTGTTCCAGATTTGGGAAACAGGATCTTTGCAAGCCAAACTACGGGTATTGCAGAGACGGTAAGAGAGGCGTGCCGATCATGCTCTTGGATGTGGCTGGGTTAGTCCCCAATGCACACCTCGGAAAGGGCTTGGGGAACAAATTCCTTGGGGACCTTACAGAGGCTGACTGTCTCATCCACATAGTCGACGTCAGCGGTACCACCAATGCCGAGGGAAAAGCTACGCGAGGGTACGACCCACTTCAGGACATTGAATGGCTCCAAGATGAGATCTTCCAGTGGATTTTGGGCAATCTTCTGGAGAGATGGGGCTCGGTGGTAAGAAAGCACACCGCCACAAAATCATCCACTCTAGAGACCCTAAGACTGCAGCTTGGTGGGTATTCTGCCAACAAAAAATTGATAGCAAGAGCCTTGGATTTGGTTCCTGATGTGGGGCCCTTACAGGAGTGGGACAGCGCGGCGCTTGAGAAGGTGGTGAGGGCTTTCATGAAGGTGAAATTTCCCACAGTTTTGGCTTTAAACAAAATGGACCACCCGGACTCTGACAAGAACGTCTCAAAGATCATTCTTCAGCACCCGGAGCTGAAGTGTATCCTCACTTCTTCGATAACCGAAGTGTTGTTGAGAAAACTCGCAGCGCAAAACTACATCAAATATGAGGTGGGCACCGAGTTCATAGACACCGCTGACGATTTGCCGGACGCTGGATTGAAGCCCCTAGACGACAAACTTCGCTCCAGAATCGAAAATATCAGAGACTTGGTGTTGTTCAGATTTGGGTCCACCGGGGTGGTGCAGCTTTTGCAGGCAGCGGCCGAGCTTTTGGATCTTATTCCGGTGTATCCCGTTCGGAACATCAACAATTTCACCGGCGGCTCGGGCGCCAACGTGTTCCGAGACTGCGTATTGGTGAAAAGAGGCACTTCCGTGTCGTCTGTGGCGAAGAAAATCATGGGAGATGTCACAATTGCAGTCATCGAGGGCGTGGGGGGCACCAGGATAGGAGAAGATGATATCGTGGACAAAGGTAAGAATGACATCTTGTCGTTCAAATTGGTACCGGGAAAATGAGGAGGCTGGAGCTTGTATATTTATAGAGAATGAAGAGGGGAAAGAGAATAATGGAGCGCTGTGACGGCTTTGGGAATGTATTAAACGATAAGTAGAAAGGCTCAGAGAAGTCATTGCGAGGCAAGGCTGGCGTAAGGCTAAGGCAAGGCTGGCGCGATGACCGCCTAATTGCCGACCAGAAGCGGAAAACATACTACTACAACACACTACAAGAGCATCATACCACTACAGAAACACCTAACACAACTCCTAATCACCACGGTTACTGGCGGCACTGTAGTAGCGAATTCCCACCAATTTCAGCTTTGCCGAAAGGCTGAGACGAGAGACGCCTTGTCCGAGTCGGAAAGCGCGCATCTTATCTGAAAGATCTATGAACCCACTCTTCTCCAAAGCACCACCATGGCCCTTATCAGTTCCACCAAAATCTCCAGCGAGAACGAAGAAAAATTGCAGAAGCTCATAGATGCAATCCCAGACATTTTGTCCAAATTAGATAATCCTGAGTACGATGAAATCTTTGGCTATAGGATCAATGTCGATGGCAAAGAGCACGTCGACACTGCGGTGAGAAACGAGATTTTGTACAAATTCTTGGTGGCAAGCGCCTACTCGGTAGAAGATGCAATCAAAAGACTCACCGTGACATTGAACTGGAGAAACGAATTCCGTCCCTTAGTGGCAGCGTATGAGGAGAAGTTTGATACGGAGCTCGACCTGCTCGGGGTGATCACAGTTTTCCCTAACGCAGAGAAGCCCAACCACAAGGTGGTTACCTGGAACCTCTACGCCAATATCAAGTCTCCCAAGAAGATTTTCCAGCAATTTGGAACCTCTGACGACTCGAATTCGCTTCCAGGATCCCCCTTTTTGAGATGGAGGGTGGGGATCATGGAGCGCTCGCTCCTGAAGATCGATTTCACCAGCACCGACAACAACAAGATCGCCCAGGTCCACGATTACAACGGCGTTTCCATGTTCAGAATGGACCCCGGCATGAAAGCAGCCACCAAGGAGATCATCACTATTTTTGGCGACAATTACCCTGAGCTTCTCTCTGTTAAGGTGTTCATGAATGTGGCGACCATCATGAGCTGGGTCTTTGTTGCGGTGAGGGCGTTAGGGGTGATTTCTGCCGAAACTGCGCAGAAGTTCCAGGTGTTGAACTCTGGGGATGTGGCTTATTTATTTCCTAAGGAGAAGTTGCCGCAGAAGTTTGGCGGGTCCTCGTCTCAGCTGTTGTTTGACATTGAGCTGGAGAACACCTACGAGCCACCCAGCTACGGGGCTATTTTAGCGGTCGCAGAGCCTAAAAAAGCAGCGCCAAAGTCAGAGAAGACAGCCACAGAGCCCGAGAAGACAGCGGCAGAGCCAGAGCAAACGTCCGAAGAGGCTGAAGCAGTTTTGTCTGAAGATGCGTGAGAGGACCACCAGTGGCGGTCCAGCTCAGCACAAGTCCTTTCCTCATCGTCTGCCAATGATAGGCTCGGAGTCCGCAGCCACCAGAGCGAAAACAAGCCGTGCACAACGGAAGCCTAACCGCTCGAAACTCTCTATATTTAGCTATATGAATTAATAATTTTTTAAAAACCGTAATCCTAAGTGCTATCAAGACCTCAGTGTCTCCTTAGTTCAGGAGCTCAGTGGCTTTAGTGGCACGCGCGCGCCAACTGCTGCTCTTTCCCTTAGCTTTGCTGCTCTGCTCGCAACCGCCTCCTTCCTGAACAGCACCCATTTCTACTCATTTCTGTTCTCTCGGGCCATGGTGAACCACTACGAGGTCCTAGGGGTGCTGACCACCGCTTCGGAGGATGAGATCAAGCGTGCGTTCAAAAAACTCGCCATCAAGTACCACCCTGATAAGACCAAGGATAGCGGCCACCACGAACTCTTCATTAAAATCAACGACGCATACGAGACACTCAGGGACAAGGATTCTCGACGTAAATATGATGTCCTGGAAGGCATTAAGGCACAGAGCAGGCCCCAGGAGAACTCCTGGTACACCGCAGGAAGCGGATTTGGCAGGAGCTTTGGTGGCGCCTTCAGTTTCTACAACACCTACCAGCGCTTTAACAACGGGCACAACTCCTTTTTTGGGTCACGCATGAGAGACGAACGAAGGCAAAGTGAGGAAGAACGAGCCCGAAAAATGGCGGAGATCCGCCGCCAGCAAGAGGAGAAAGCCAAACAGGAGCTCCAGGACCGACTAGCGAGGGAGGCGTACATTCGGCGCAAGCAGAGGGAGCAGGAGCTGCGTGACCGCGAGAATGCCCAACAGCAGGAGCAGAAGTTTCAGGGAGCCAGCTATAGCGACCGCAAGCGCGATGCCTACCAGCAGGCTTGGCTGGGAGATCTGTCACCACTCAAGGAGCACGGCTCTAACAGCGACGACCCGATTGTCCTAGAGGATGATCCGATTGTCTTCAGCGAATCTGAAGACAGTGATGTGGAAATTACCGCGGAGAAGGTGAAGGAAGAAGAGCAGATGGAACCAAAGACTGAACCCAAAGCCGCAGCGCCGAAGGCCACGGCAGAGAGCAAAACTAACGGGGCCAATATTAACCAGACCTCAGATATCCCATCATTTTTCTCTGCTTTTGCCAGCGATCCCCAGAGCCAGAGTCCGTTCATTTTTGACGCCCACTCAGACTCGTTTCCCTCCATTCCGAGCCATCTTTTCTCCAGCAGCATCCACCCCCTCTTTGACCCTTCTGCAAACGAGATTTTAGGATTTGCGCCAAATCTCAGACCTCGACTGCAGCCATTACGCAGCAAGTACCTGCGTGGGAACTCGCCCACCCGCCGGAACGAGGAGCCCAGGACCACGTTGCCTTTCAGCAATGTGCGAGAGGAGAAATTCACGCCACAGAATGGCAAGAAGCACAAACCAAACACATTTTTTGACTTGAACGACCTTGAGGAGACCCTAGAACACAGTGTGAACGGGAAGTTCAAAGCAGATTCGATGAACGACCTCTACCAAGGTCTACCAGAAGAAGCACGCGAGAGTCGTAAGAGACCGCCGAAAGCCTCAAACCCCACGTCGCCCAAAAAGCCAAAATATTCTTCCGATTTCATAGGAGGCAGTCCCGCAGCTGCCACTTTATACACGCCCGTGAACGGATCGGGCCCCAAGGCTCATGTCACCGTGACCATGAAGGAGCTCCATGCGTACCCTGAGATTTTGAACCTCAAGCCTCCAGCCATGCCAGAGGCTCCAATAAGCGAAATCAGCAAAGCGTACGCGAGGGAGCTTTTGATGAACTACCAAGAGGCCTTTTTCAGGTACAGAGAGCAGGTATTGAAGTACCAGCAAGAGCGTATGGAGCTGGACGTACGGTTCCGAGACAGGATTGTTTCGAACCCTGATTGTTCCCAAGTGTACCAGCAGTGTTTGCAGCTTGATGCACAGGTTGCTGAGCGGTTCCAACAACTGTTACGTGCGTACCGGGGGGTTATTGAGAAGTACCAGGGAGTGGACGGGCGAGTGAGCAGCGTGCGATGGTGAGCGATGGCACTCGAAACACATCATTAATAATAGCATATACAGCATAAGAGAAGACAAGTAGAGACTTGTAGGATATAGAGTAGAGTAGGGAGCAGAATTGAAAGCAGACTTTGTGAATACGTCCAGACCATAGTCTTCAAATGCCCTGTTGTCTCCGACCCACGAGGTTATTCGCTCCACGCGCACGTACGCAAACCCACGCGTTGTTTACTCCAAGACCCATCTCCCACCCCAACGAACACCGAGTTTCAACAATGAACAGAAACCGCCAGCTATTGCTAGTGGTGGGGGTGGTTTTCCACTTCTTCTACCTCTGGTCTATCTTTGACATCTACTTTGTGCTGCCGCTAGTGCACGGGATGGCCCACCACAAGTCCACCGAGTCGCCGCCCGCAAAGCGCTTGTTTTTGATCGTTGGAGATGGTCTCCGTGCTGACAAGACGTTCCAGCAGTTGGTTCACCCCTCCACAGGAGAAAAGGAGTATCTTGCGCCGTATCTCCGCAGCTTGGTTCTTAACGAGGCCACTTGGGGCATCTCCAATACCCGAATGCCCACCGAGTCAAGGCCAGGCCATGTGGCGATGATCGCAGGTTTCTACGAGGATGTTTCGGCTGTGACCAAGGGCTGGAAGGAAAACCCGGTCGATTTTGACTCTTTCTTCAACCAGTCCACCCACACCTACTCGTTTGGCTCTCCGGACATCCTCCCCATGTTCGCCTACGGAGACAACGTGGTGCCGGGCAGAATCGATACATGCATGTACGGACACGAGTTCGAGGACTTTACTCAATCTTCCACCGAGTTGGACGCTTTTGTGTTCAACCATTTCGACCAATTGATGGCAGAACTGGCCGATAATGCTACCCTCCACGATGAGCTCCACCGCCAGGGAAACGTTTTTTTCTTGCACTTGCTTGGCCCTGACACTGCTGGGCATGCCTACAGACCTTACTCTGCTGAGTACTACGATAATATCAAGTATATCGACGACAAGCTCTCCAAGCTTGTGCCGCGTATTCACGAGTTCTTTGGCGACGAAGACTCTGCTTTTGTATTCACAGCAGACCACGGCATGTCCGATCACGGGTCTCACGGTGATGGGCATCCAGACAACACCAGAACACCATTGATTGCATGGGGTGCTGGGATCAAAAAGCCGGTGCGGTTGGAAAATTCGCCCCACCCAGAGCAGCAAAAGGTGACACAAGACCCAGTAAATAGCGGCTACGAGTCCACATACTTTGACACATGGAAGTTTGATCATTTGGTGAGAAATGACGTTAAGCAGGCCGACATTGCACCGTTAATGGCGTATTTGATTGGTGCCAACTACCCCTCAAACTCAGTGGGGGAGCTCCCGCTCGAGTATATCTCTGGAGACCCTTTGTCAAAGGTCAAGGCTTTGTACGCAAACGCTTTAGCGATTGTGGAGCAGTACAAAGTCAAGGAGGTGGAGGTATTCAACCACCAGTTCAAGTTTAAGTCCTTTGACCCTTTCCATGTCAAGTCGCTTGAGGAACATAAGCACGAAATAGAAACCTTGATTGAAAAGTTGGCGGCAGGCGACTCCACGGATAACGAAAAGTACGAGAAATTAGCCGTGGTCGCCTCCGAGACGTTGATGAAGACAGCTCTCGAAGGCCTCATATATCTCCAAAAGTACAACTGGTTACTCCTCAGGACAATTGTGACCTTGGGCTTCTTTGGCTGGATCCTCTACTCGTTCATGATTTTCTTGAAGATTTTCATCCTCAGTGCGGACCAGGACTCCGACACGGAGAGACCTGGCTTGCTACTTCTCAAGGTGGTTTTTGGCATCATCACGGTCGGTATCAACTACATCTTGTTCTATCAGGGATCCCCCTTCAACTATTACGCATACACTGCGTTCCCCATCTTTTTCTGGTACAGCATACTCTCAGACTTTGGCTCTCTCGCCAGAGGATTGCAGGAGCTTTTGTACGGGATCTCAGCTACCAAGAAGTTCTTTATTCTCGCAAGCTTCATAGGGGTCTACGAGGGGATTGTTTACGGGTTTTTTGAGAGATTTATGTTTTCCGTTATCTTTGTGTTGATCGGACTTTACTACCCTCTCACTGTGAGCTCCAGAAAGATCCACTGGACCCAGAAAGCAGTCTGGTTGTTGAGCTGTACTGGCATGTGCATATTCACCAACTTGAATCCAGTTAAAACGGAAGACTTGAACCAGATCAATATTGGCACTGTTTTGGCAGTTCTCATTGGACTTGGGGGTACTTGGAAAGTGTACCCACTCACAGGGGCCTTTAACTTGTTCTTGATCGCGTTACAGCACCTCTGCATCTTTGTCATCTCGTACGCGACCAACGTATCGGTTTCATCGTTACAGGCAAGGGCTGGGCTTCCGTTACACGCTCAAGTCATTGGATGGGCGGTGTTTTTGATATCTCTCCTTGTAATACCGCCTCTCTTTGCCTTGAAACCCTCGAAGGACTACAAATTGAGAATGTTGATCATATACTTGACGTTTGTGCCCACATTTGTGATTTTAACGATCTCGTTTGAACTCCTTTTCTACGTGGGCTACTCATTGGTGCTCATCCAATGGCTTCTGATTGAGCAGGCTCTCAAAAAATCACACGGAGGACACACCGCTGATAAGGCCAAGGGCTACTGGGTGCAGGTGATCAGAATCTCTATCATTGGCTTGTTCTTCTTGCAATTAGCGTTCTTTGGCACAGGCAATGTGTCTTCTATCTCGTCCTTCTCGCTCGACTCGGTGTACCGATTGATACCGATTTTCGATCCTTTTGCTATGGGTGCGCTCCTCATGTTGAAGTTGATCATTCCCTACGTGCTACTCTCAACCTGTCTCGGCATCATGAACCACCAATTGGACATCAAAAAGTTTACCATCTCGTCACTCATTATCTCCACAAGCGACATATTGTCCTTGAACTTCTTCTTTTTAGTGAGAACGGAGGGCTCGTGGCTTGACATCGGAGTCAGCATATCCAACTACTGTCTTGCCATCCTCTCATCACTCTTCATGTTGATTCTCGAGGTGGTAAGCTCGGTATTGCTCCGTGGAGTCGAGATCTACCATCTTCCAGAAAAGGTGGATGGCATAGAGATCCAAGAAGCGTTGATTCAAGACGAAAAGCCCATCTCCGCCAGGATCAGAAGAAGAAAGGCAGCTCCCAAGCTGTTTTAGCAGTCTACACAACTATGCACTGATGAGCGGAAGAACACTATAGATCAATAAAAGTTTAGAGAACTCATCAAGCAGAATGTAGAGCTCCGAATAGTCCTCCCGCGGTGGTCGCCGAATTGGCGCCACTACTCCCTAGCGCGCGCGGGCTCTCGCTAACACAACGGCATCTGGTGATAAGTCCTACATATAGCCTCTATGACTCAAAAATTGATGGAACTAGCACCACTTACTCTACACCAACGATGACACTGGACAACGTGCCCACCGGTGGCAATGTTCATGTTCTCATGATAGACAACTATGACTCGTTTACCTGGAATTTGTACCAGTATTTGTACCAGTCGCCAAAATGTGGCAAGGTCAGCGTGTACAGAAACGATGAGATCGACATCGACACCATCGAAGAGGAGATCCAGCCGGACATAATATTCATTTCACCCGGACCTGGCCATCCCAGCACGGATCTGGGGGTTACCCGGGACGTTATCCGGCACTACAAAGGAAAATTACCCATTTTTGGCGTTTGTATGGGCCAGCAGTGTATCTTTGAGGTTTTCGGTGGGGTCGTTGACTACGCTGGCGAGATTGTTCATGGTAAAACCACCACTATCAAGCACGATGGAAAGGGATTCTTTTCCAATGTTCCGCAGTCGGTGGCTGTCACAAGATACCATTCCTTGGCCGGCAGTCAGAGCACTTTGCCCGATTGTTTGGAGGTTACTGCATACACCGAGACCGAACCCAAGGTCATTATGGGGGTCAGACACAAGGAGTACACCATAGAGGGCGTGCAGTTTCACCCAGAGTCCATTTTAACCGAATCGGGCCAGTTGATGATTGACAACTTGCTCAGCGTCACTGGAGGCACCTGGAAGGAGAATGACAGTACGCCCAAGCCCTTGGCCTCCAACGACATCTTGGCCAAAATCTACAATCAAAGGCAGCAGGACTACGAGATAATTGAGAGTCTTCCTGGAAAATCTTTCAAACAGCTACAGATTTCGTTATCGCTCGGCGTTGCGCCCACGTTGCTCAATTTCTACGAGCGGATCACCTCACAAAACTTGCACAAGACGGCCATACTCTCTGAATTCAAGCGTGCCTCGCCTTCTAAGGGAAATATTAACGTAAATGCCCATCCAGGAAAACAGGCGCTCACTTATGCCGTTAATGGGTGCGCGACCATCTCGGTGTTGACCGAGCCCACCTGGTTCAAGGGTTCTTTGGATGACTTACGTCTCATTCGCCAGGTGATCGAAGCGCCAAAGGGAGCGGGTGAAGATTACCAGAGACCTGCTATTTTGAGAAAAGAATTTGTGTTCAACTTGTACCAGATCTTGGAGTCCAGATTGGCCGGTGCAGACACGGTGTTGTTGATTGTCAAGATGCTCCAGAACTTCGAGTTGCTTCAGGAATTGTACGAATACTCGTACAGTTTGGGCATGGTTCCTTTGGTGGAGGTCAACAACAGTCAGGAGTTGGCACAGGCACTTCAGTTGAGCTACGCTGGCGAGACTAGGGAGCCTCTTGTCATAGGAGTAAACAACCGGAACTTGGCCACTTTTGATGTGGACTTAAAAACCACTAGCTCCCTTGTGCACCAGGCAAAGAACAGCGGCAGAAAGGGCGATGTCAGAGTGCTTGCATTATCCGGAATCACCTCCGTGGACGACGTGAAGAAGTACAAGTACGAGGATGATGTGGACGGGTTCTTGATAGGCGAGAGTCTCATGAGAGCAGAAGAGCAGGGCAAAGCAGGCGAGTTCTTGAAAGAGTTAACTGAATGCTAGAGACAGCACACGAAGTAGTAATACACAAATAGGATTCTAAATCATATACATTTCATACAGATGCACTACGCCTCCTCACTCTCGTCGTCCTGGTCGACGATGATGAACTCGTCGTCCTTGTTGAACACCACGCCATAATTGTCTCTGATCCAGATGGCATAGATCGACACCACCGTCAAGTACAAGTTCAACTGGGCCAACCACAAGAAATTGCGGATGAAGCTAGGGTTCATGAAGAGCGATTCGGAAATGAGGGTCATATTGCTTTCTATGACCAAGGGGTCCGTGGAGTCGATGTCCGAAGGCAAATTACTCTTGGAGAACTTCATAAAAATGAACGCCACCATAAGCAATCCCATGATCAAGGGCAACACAAAAATGATGATAATAGATTTTCTGAACGCAGACATGATATTTGTGTTTGTCTGCTGGTCATTGGATACGGGGAACTTGGTGAGGGTCTTCTTAGTGCGGAAGTAGTACAATATGCTGAAAACAAGCCAGACAAGTGGGAACAACCCGCTAACCAAGCTTGCGCCCATGGCCAAAATCTGCAAGGCAGAAGTCTGGAACCGGGTCACATTAACATGGCTCAAAAGTGACATAGCAGTGATCAGAAAGACATTGACGATGAACAAGTTCTTGGCCAATTTCATGTGTTTGCGGGGAATCACACGGTATTTTCCCGAGTCTCCACTAGAGTAGATCACCCCGTAGCCCATTGCAAAAAGCAAGATGAAAAACCTGATCAAGCCTTCGTACACTCCGCTGAGCCACTCGGCGAAACTTGTGAAGGTGCTGTATACCCAGCCCGTCAGCGGATATCTGTTAATGATCAAACCAAAGAAAAACACCAAGAAATTCATTCCCACACTGGGCAAAAGCACGTAAAAGATCACCGCCTTTGACACCATCGAAATGGAGTTCAAGTTGCTGAAATCATCCCCAACTTTAAACCGAAGAATGTAGTTGACCAAATAAGCAGATAAAGCCGCTCCAATAAACACAAAGTAGATCAGCTGCTTCACAGCAATGTACAATGGGTACGGGAGGTATCCGTAGGACTGCTTCGCAAAAAGTGACATCTCAAACTTGCTCACCTTGCTGTTGGGGGCAGCATAGGCACAGTAGAAGCCCGATTGGGTCACATTGAGCTCCACCGTGAGAGGGTGGGTGCCACCAATGGGCCCGTTGTAGTACTCTGCAACCTCCATGTCATCCTTGACGGCAATTTTGAAGGCGTTTTTCTCGTAGTCCCCAAAGTTGTCTTTTTGGGAGGCGACAAAGGCGAGCCAGGGAGGAATGCCCTTAAATTTGGCGATGTCGGAGTACTTGAAAAGGAGTAATGGTATCGACACTGGCTCTGAATCGCCAGTATTGAGAGTCTCGAGCGTAAGGTCCACGGTGATCTTGGGTGCCGGGGATCCTTCAATATACTTCACGGGTACACATAACACGGGGTTGTCCTCAAAGAGTTTGTCGGAGTAGTCGATTCCTGGAAGGATGCCGTACACGGACGCGACAAGGAGTAGAAACAGAATAAGAAACTTCATACTGCAACTGGGAGGCTCGTGGCTGAGTGCTAGTCGCTTGGTTCAGCTGTAGTCTGAGGTTTTAGGGGACTCGGCTGGTTCTCGCACGAGGTTCCGTTCCAGGGGTCATGCGGCACCGGATGGCGGAGAATAGGCACCAGCCCGAAATAACTCGTCGGTTTTTTGCCCTGGCTCAGTGACACGGGCCCTGGACCTTGGTGGACAGGTTGTATCATCTTCAGTGAGCAGGATTCGGTGGATCTCTGAACTCCAGTTTACAGAGACCCGCTGTATTCACGCTAGAGTTCGCTTCCTAGCTCACTTATCAGCTCACTCCCCACTGACTCGACGGCTCACTCTATTCTCTCTACAGCACTCACCACCCCTCACTACAGCTCACATTTCGCTACTTCTTCTCTTGGCCTTGTATATTACATCAGTATTGCATATCCTCGTCCTCGGTCCCGTTCCCAATAAACATCAAAGTCTCGCCATTATCGATGCGGTGCCACACATTCAAGTACTCGTATTCGTTGATACAAGTATCAAAATGCTCCACCGTGTAGCCCTTAGCAATGACCCGCTGCTTCAACTCCTGTAAGGGCACCGACTTCGATATTTTTCCGTTCTCATCTGTGGCAAAGCTCTTGATGATTTGGTAGATCTTGGAGCTCAGGGTCTCGTCTTCTCTCATGATGTCATCCTCAACGTCCAAGGACGACTTCGATACCTGGATCAACCTCAATGCCTCGTCCACGTCCTCTAGAGTCACGGTGTTGTCGAATCTGATCCTGGCAAGTGCCTGGGACATTCTGAGTATGCCTAGCAAGGTTCTAGGGGTGATGTGACTGAACTTCTTGACTGAGCCCTCGTTTCGGTGCGATTCTTTCCTCATGGAGATGTACGACTGTACCACGTAGTCTCCCACTTCCTTGGGCACCGTGGGACGGTACTGCCTTGCGATGGAGATGTACTGCCTCATAGTGGGCGAGTCCAACGGCTCAAAGTCCATTTCAGGCTGCTTGTTGTGCATGTGCACGTATGCCACATGGTGGGCCAACTTCTCGTCCATGTCTCTTGAAGGCTGGTCCAAAATGAGGTACATGATGTCGAATCTCGAGAACAAGGCCGCGGGCAAGTTGATGTTTTCGTGGGGTGACAACTTGGGGTTATATCTTCCGTACAACGGATTCGCTGCCGCCAAAATGGATGTTCTGGCGTTCAAAGTGGTGGTGATACCGGCTTTTGAGATGGAGATTGTCTGCTGCTCCATGACCTCGTGGATGGCGGTCCTGTCGGACTCGTCCATTTTGTCGAACTCGTCGATGCAGCAAACTCCGTTATCTGCCAACACCAAGGCACCGCCTTCCAAGACCATTTCGTCGGTCACGGGGTCTCTCATCACCGCCGCCGTGAGCCCTACACCCGAGGACCCTCTTCCGGTGGTGTAGACCGATCTAGGCGCGATTTTACCGATGGCCTTCAATAACTGCGACTTGGCCACACCGGGGTCGCCCATAAGGCACACGTTGATGTCGCCTCTGATCTTCAAGCCATCGCCGATCTCTTTGGACACCCCGCCGCACAAAAGCAAAAGCAAAATCTTCTTCACGTCCAAATGGCCGTAGATCTCGGGCGCTATCGACTGCGCCAACTTGTTGTAGATGTTGCCCTCATTGTGCAAGGCCTGGATCTTGGACCTGATCTCGTCGGTGATCTCAAGAGCCTCGTACTGCTTCTTGAACTGGTGCACGTACTGGGCCTCCAAGTAAGTTTCGGTGAGCAAGCCCGCCTTGAGCGCCCGGAATCCCGTGTATGGCAACGGCATGAAAATGCCTGAGATGTCGCCAACGTCTCCGGGATTGAGCGACCGCACCAAGTCGCCGTTCACGTGCACCGTCAAGGCCCTGGGGATGTGACCGACGGGCACCTGGTCCGCCAACTCCTGGATCTTGACCTCCTGGAAGCTCGAGAACTTGGACGCCCTCGTGGACATGAACAACTGGCCCTTGACGTTGTCGGCCTTGCACTGGGCCGACGTGCACTCAGACAACGGCGAAAATGTTCGAGAGTTGACCTCCTGGAAGATTTCAAACCCGCACTTATCACAGGTGTAGGCGTTGACAAGTACCGAGGGTTTCACGTCGCTCACGCGGGTGACAATGCCCTTGACGGTGATGTACTGGCCCACGAGATTGCCCTTGATTTCACGCACTGCGAGTGACTGTCTCTTGTTGGAAAGGGGCTTGAAGTAGAGGAAGTAGCGCCGGGTGAGCTTTGCTGGGAACATGTTTTCCGCCGCGGCGCCCGAAATAATCGCCAGCTGGTCGTCGTTGCCCTGGGTCAACCCCTGGCTCAAGTGGCTGTACTCCTCAGCTGTGTCCTGCTGGAGCCGGGCGTTTCGAAGCTTACGCTGGTGGATGATCACGTCCAACACGTCATCTTTGTACGAGACATCGACCGTTGGCTCGGGCAATAACTCGTCGACCGCCTGGCTGAACAACTCCACGAACCGGTGGGTGTTCTTGACGATGTGGGCCACGAGATTCTTGTTGACAGAGAGGGTCAGGAAGTCCTGGTACGCCTGCAAATCGTCCAATTCTATGTAGATAGTGGATATCTCCCTGTTGGCGACTTTCTGGAGCTGCGCCATGTACTTGGGACCGGATACCTCGTCGTCATCCTGGACGCTGGAGCCCTTGAAGTGCAGGAGAAAGTCCTTGATGGAATCCAGAAGCTCCTTGTAATTGACGTCAATTTGGACCGTGGGCAATATTGCCGAGGTGGTGGTGGACATCGTGGGGTGGTGGAAAAGTGGCCTGTGGTTGGTGGTCGAGAGAGCTGGCAGGAGAAGAGCGGGCTGGGAGAGAAGAGCGGGCCGAGAGAGAGGAGACTGGAAATTCACGTCAATTAATCCCAAAGCGGAACAGGCGAGCGAGGAAGGGTGCGAAACGCGTCGCGCGAGCGGCGGGAGGACCCCAGGGAGGCGGATCGGCGTTGCGAGTGAGAGGGACCCGAAATTTGAAGTGAGGAGTGTATGGGTGTATGGGTAAGAGCTGGGAAGTGCTCAGGGCAAGAGCTGAGGGGAGGAGGCGGAAGAGGAAGGCGGTAGGGGGCGAGGGTGTAAGAAGATATCAGAGGGGCGGTCTGAGGTAGAGAGAGGGAGCATAATGGGACTCCTGGCACTCTGCTCGGCCCTGATCACTAGGGCCCAGGGCGCAGCTATGGTACCCTGCAATAGCCCATGGAGCAGCTGGTGAGCGCTCATGCGGCCCATGTCTCATTCCTCACTGAGAGCGATTCAAGAGCCCTTAACTTCCTCTTCCCAACACTCCTCAGGGGTAATTCCCAGAGCTCTATAACTGCCTACACCCTCTGTAGTAACGCCCACTGCCCATACACCGTCCTACATCCTCTGTAGTAACTTCCAATGCTCTATAGACCGTCCTACACCCTTCTATGGTAACACCAGTGCTCTATAACTGCCCTACACCCTCTATAGTAACATCCAGTGCTATATATCCTGCCCCTACACCGACATGAGATCCACCAACGCGTACGCGGCACTGGTCTCTTCGGTCTGGGCCGGCGACCCGCTGTTCTGGAGCTGTCGCTTGTGCTCAGCGCCGTTTCGGAGCGATTCCGCGCCTATCGTGGCCCAGTCCTCCTCGTCAGTATCGCTGTGCTCTCCAGACAACCCTCGCCTCGCCACAGAGGAGCTCGACTTGTTGGCGCCCGCATTGCCGTAGGGCCTTGCGCCGGGCGCCAGCTTGGCATCATGCTGCGACTTGGGCAACGACGACGAGAGCGTGGACCGGAGATGCGACTCGTTGAACGAAGACTTCCGTCGGCCCGATATCCCGGCCGCCATTCGATCGGGAGACGCGTTGTGCATGTGGCTCGAGCTCCAGGGCAGCGTCGACAAACTCAAAGATCCTCCTAAGGGACCAGCCGGGGGAGGAGACGAGAGAGAGGCGGCAGAGCCACGCGAGGACGAGAGGATATAGTTATCGAGATTCTCGAGCGAGTTGAGTCGCGACCGGTTGAAGATCTGGTGCCGCTGGCTATGGCTGTACTTGGAGACTCCCGTGTTGGCAGAAGACGAAGACTTTCTGCGTCCGGTGGCGCCCACGCTGGCGGAAACAATTCCGGGCGGAGGGCTCACCTTGAGGGGCACTCTGTTGGCAAACTTTATGGGGAGAGAGGGCGATCTGAGCTGCTGCCTCACACGAGGCTTAAACTTATCGACGGAGACTGCTCCGGCCTGCTCATCGTCGTCAAACCGGAACAACGCCACGTCATGCATGGCGTCGCTCTCGTTGTCGCTCTCGCTATCGCTGTCGTCGATATCGTCACTTCCAAGGGCAAAATCGTCCTCTGAGTCCGACTCGATGGCCGTCGATATCGATGCCATGTCCCGCATGGTCTCGTTGGGGAGCTTGATGTTGTGGAGGTTCTGGCGAGTAGAGGAGATGGACTCACGTCTCAAGGCGTCCGAGGTGGACTGCGGTGGTGATGACTGCAGCAGCTTGCGGCGCTGGTGAGGAGCGGCCGGCTGTGCTGGCGGCAGCGTCTGACTCTGCAGCTTCTTCTTGGTCCAGCCCAACTTCACGCCCGCCTGGTTGCGCAAGTCGTAGATGCTCAACGGCTTCTTCTGATCCTCGTCAGAAAGCGCGCTCGGGGCTGCGCCCTCGGTGCCCTCGGTGAGAATGTAGTCGGAGTTGGCTCCACGCACGGCCCACTGCCCCCAGCCGATTTTTTCAAACACCACGTTGTTCTCGGGGTCCACCTGCTCCATGGCGGCCATGATGAGACGGCGCTGCTTCGAGAGCGAGAGCATGTCAAAGCCCTGGACTTCTATGGCCAACTGGCCCGTGATGCTGCGGATGGGAAGGGGCCCTTTTCGGATCAAAATGTTGGCAAGACGCGTGGGTGTTATCCGGGCGGCCACCAGGAGCCCCTCGGGGCTCGATGTAGAGAGAAGAGTCTTTTTCTGGGTTTCCGGCATGGTGAAATGTGGTCAGTGAAGAGTTTGCAACGCTGGGCCTGCCAGTGTGGTCTAATAAGGTCGTCTAGTTGGGTGTGAGTCACAGAGCGTGGTAGCGGTCTGGAAACGCGAGCGATAAGGAGTCGCTAGCTGGTAGTGGTTGAATTAGAATAATTGGGGGTAGCAAGAGCTTGCTAAAGGTAGCTGGAGACAGCTGGAGACAGCTAAGGTAGCTGGAGTGGCTGAAAGAAGCTGAAGCAGCGAGAGGTAATTGCAACTGGCGGTCCACGATTAGTCACTGTTCGAGGCTTATCTCAGTCTCGACTAGTCAGTGGCGGCACTATCGGAAGTCAGGAATCTGGCGGCTTGGGGCCTGTTGGAGTTGACCAGCAGGTTCTGGAGGCTCACAGCAGTGTTCAACTCTGTGGTAGGGTCCAGCGAGTGGTGGGTACAGAAGAACAAAGACAACTGGAGTGTTATTTATTTTTCAGAGCGCGTGCTTGCTCTCACTGATAAGACACGAGCTTCGAGTCAGCGGTCGGTGTGGAAGACTTGAGGGTAATACGTGAAAATGAAGCAAATAAGAGAGTGGTCAGGGTGCAAGGAAAGAGTCCTGAAATTACAGCTACAAACTACACCATTGGTGAAAAATGGTTCCGAGTGGGCCCGGGTGTTGGGGTGTCAACGCCAGGACAAAACAAAGCTGACGGTTACAGAGGAATGATCAATCGAGAAGCATGACCACCCAAAAGAGCGTGGCGGGTGGGGCCGGTGAATGGGTGAGGCTTTGGGCCGTTTTGGTGGGTTGCACATCCCCGTTTTGGGTTACGGTTACAGGCTTGGCGGGTGCCGGTGGGTGGTAGTGTGTCGTAGTGGGTGGTGATAGTGCTGAGTGTATGGCTCCACCTCCTTGATTTCTACTGGCCAGAGCGTGCCCATTTACGATAGCGTGAAACTGTGGGATTTCCTCCAGCCAGGACAACCGGCCGCTTAATAAGAGGACAGATACAGTATTGGTGAACGATAGCTGGACAGTCCCGCTGCAGCACCACTCTTTTTGACTTAGCTCCTTGTACATGCCCATTTGTCTCTCTTCTACGTCCCAGCCAGCCCTCATTTTGGCCCCACTCGCCCCACTATTTCGCCTCTACACTGCGATCGACGCCTGCGTAATTTGAGGAATTGCTTCCAGCGATCTCCTACTCCATTCCTGCCACACCCTATGACAACTGCCCCACTCCTACCGCTGCTGACGGTCCAATTGGTGGCTGAATCGCTCGCGCTATTCCACAACGAGTCCCTTGTGGACACACTTGCCATCTTTAACCAATCTGGGCTCATAGGCGCAACGAAACTTCCTCTGGAGCCAGTAGAGTTGGAATATGCCCACGATGTTCTACAGGTAGCACGAAGCGTGCTACTCTGTACCGATTCCGCTTCCTTGGGCACTGCCAGCTCAGCAAAGGTCAATTACGGCGCTACCACCTTGATCATCATCCCAAACGATGAGTACAACATATGTGCTCTCGTGAAGAAGCAAGATAATCACAGTACATAGCTCAATACAATTCAGCATTACGCAGTTGTTGCTACCCACTCCAACTCGCTACATTCACTATCGCTTAGCATGTATTCGTAAACAATATAAAGTTCAAATAAGCATCCTGCTGCAATTGCAGCATTCTTGAAGCACTAATGAACGCTGTGTAAAGGCCAGGACCTACTTACCATCAGTCTTACAAAGATGGGAAGTTCTTGTCGTTGACAACAGCAGCCTTGGAAGCACCAGAGTCTCTAGGTGCAGATGATGGCTTACCGCCTCTGCCTCTACCGCCTCTGGCACCACCTCTGCCGCCTCTGGTGCTGTTGGATGGTCTCTCAGTACGAACAGGAGCTTCGTCGGAGAACTTGGCGTTGAATTCCAAAAACTTCTTTTCCTTAGGAGCCTTGGACTTGACCTTCTTTGACAGAGCGCCCTCGATGAAGTTTTCTTGAACCTTCTGGATCACTTCACCGTCAGTGAAACCCTCAACCTTTCTAACGTGGGACTTACCAGCTAATTCGGCCTTCTTGGACTCCAACTCAGCGAAGTAATCCTGCAAAGTCTGCTTTGGAGGCTCAGGAGCAGCGTTCTCATCGGCGGTAGCGTCTTCAGCTTCGGCTTCAGCATCGGCAGCCGCATCGGTCTCGTCGGCCAATTCTCTTCTGTCAGAGCCCCATCCTTGTCTAACCTTCTTGGCCGAGTCGACCTTTCCGGTTCTGGAGTGACGGTCAAATGGCTTCTTGGTGTGCTTGGAAGGAGTGGAACCTGGTCCGCTAACGCTCTTGTTATTTATCTTGGTCTTTAAAGCACCGTCATTACCAGCGGCCTTAGCTGCCTTCTTCTTGGCAAATGCTGGGTCGGCTTTAGGAGGAGGAACATCAGCCTTCTTGGAAGAGCTGTTGGCCTTCACCACCTCTCTGGGAGCAAGGACTGGTAAAGAGTCGTCCTCAACATCATTGCCCAATAAGTGGTACAAGTTCTGCAGTTAGTAAGGGTTCAAGGTAACAATCGCTTCGAGCAATTGGCAATCGAGACAAGGGGTAGCAATAAACCGGCACAACAAGAACAACTCCTGCCTCGGAATGATCCCTGAGAAACCAAAAACTTTCATATTGGGCATTGGACCCATTTTCCTGCAATTGTTTCCGAAAGGCCCCATTTTTATTGCTCTACCCCTCCCAATGGTGCCTCAATTGGCCCGCAAATGTCTCCACAGTCCCAGCAGGTTGCAAATACCTCTTCATCTCTTTAAATAGCCAGGCTACCCTCCTATCGGACCCAATTCATACTTACTTTGTTTTCAAAAGACATTTCGAGAAATTGTAACTTATACTGTTGTAAAGAAAGTGACTACAAGAGGTACGAGAATTAATTTGTCCGTATGACTTATGTCCTCAAATGTCGTCGAGCGAACAAAAATTTTCAATTTGTGTGGAATTTTGTGTCACGTTATAGCCTGCGTAAATGCCAGAATGCGGGTAAACCTCAGATTATTCCTATCTTCCCCATACTTTAGTGGGGTCAGCTTCGAAGTGGTGAATTGGTTAACCATATCATAGCTTTTCCTTTTTATTCCCTTTATATCCTTAGGTTGTTTTCCCCGTCATTCTGATCTTCTCCTACATTTCTTTTATAGGCATGCATTAATTGTCTCTCAGTTTAGAGCTCTCGTTTTCCTTTCACTTCTTCATTATGAAGGTATCCCCTACCCTAGCTAAAAAGACCTTCATAGCAGCCAGGAGATCCGGGCTCAGGTTCTTGACCAACAATTTCAATGTGAGCTGGTACATCGCCGGAGAAAACTGGATGAAATCCTCGTCGTCAAGCTCAACGTAGCCCTGGAAGATCTCCACAATAACTGGCTTCCAAGTCGAGATATTTCTCTGCTGATTGGTCTCGTCAAAGTCCGCGTACCTAGAAACAATCGAGCTGCAAAGTGGAATGATTTTGTTTATGATGACTTGCTTCTGCTCACCAGTGCACTTATCGTCATCGCAGTACATTCTGAACATGATGTTAATGAAGACAGCTGAAGAGCTAGACTCTTGCTTCAACAAGTTGGGCAACCGTTCAATGACCCCTGCGTTCCATAATCTCACTCTCAAGTCGTAGTTATCGTTGAAATCCCGGGCAAACTTGTAGCTCCCGTTCAAAAGTTCTGCAATCTGTATCAAATACTTATAGGGAATCGCATCATAGAGATTATCGTTTTCAAAAAGCTCAGAGAGCGTCTCAATCATTAATAATTGTAGCACGCACTTGACAACAATTGCAGATTTCTCCTTCGATTTCTTCAATCTGGCTTCAGTGTCGTTCACCACAGATCTGGTTAACTGTGCAGTCACTTCCAAAGACTCGTTGGCCGCATCACTATCAGAGGAAACGTCTTTGCTATCCTCAGATTGCTCCCTCAATGGGTCGGCGGTGAATAATTCGCGTGCTGTGGTCAACTCAAACAAGTTTGCAAATGCTTTGGTGATCTGTTCCCACTGGCTCTCGTCAAATTTAGACGCATTGTCAATCAACAAGGAATGCAAGCACGATCTGCCGATGCGGGCAATCGTATCGTTTTCCTGGCATATGCATGATATCAAGAGAGTCAAATAGTCGTCCAACATCCTGCCCAAGGGGTCGAAGTAATGAGTAAATAACGAAATCATATTTCTCAAAGCTTGAATCAAAGTGGTAGATAACCACACGGAGAGCTTGTCATTGTCGTCAATGTTATTCAATTCCCAGTGGTTACTTAAAACTGAAAAGATTGGAAACAACAATTCATGACAAATCAAGTCCCAGAATTCATACTCGAAATACTTACCGTACTCCATGAGTACCTTGAAAAGATAATTCAAAGCTCTGGACCTTACCTCAAGTTCTTCACCTGTCATGATAATGTCGTGGAACGCAAATAGTACAGGAAACCACAATTTCGTCAAATTGTCGTTCTTGTCTCCCACAATCAGCTCATCTATATCTTCTTCTTTGCCGGTTAATTCTTCCTTGTGCAGATCATAATTGACCTTGACTTTTCTGTCTTTCGAGAAGCTTATTGATGCAATGTGCGAAATTAACTTCAGAAGTACCTCTAACGAAAGCAAACTCACCTTTTGGAATCTCTCATTCTTGGCCAACTCCGTAAAACAAGTCACCAAGTCGCCAAACGAATCCTGAGATCTCACATCATCAAGGTAGTCTCTGTTGATAGCACTAGCCATTTTGTAACTCTTATGAACAAGACTCTCTTTGTTCTCCTTTGCTGCTCCCGTCAACACCTGGAAAATGGTTTTCCAACCCGATTTTATATGGCCCACGTTGGCCAAAATCATGTTATTTATGCACTCCAATACCATATCCTTGACTTCCAACGATTCGTTATGCACCATTATGTATTCAAAAGGCTTCAAAAACTCCTTCTGAAACTTAAAGTGAGACAATTCGTCGATTTCAAAGAACCTCATCGATAACTGTCTCAATGAATCCAAGGCAAAAAATGCTATTGCCAGGTTGGAATTGCACCCGACCTCATTGAAGGTTTTACCCATAATTGCCCAAAGCTGTGACCATTCCACTCTAATACGGCTCATGTTGTAGTAACACACATCAACAAATTTCAGTAACGAGAACATTCTGGGACTCGAGCTTTGGCGAGAGCTTTCTATCTCTTCATAAGATACTTGGGATAGGGCTTTGATAAATTCGACAATACTTTCTCTGGACAAATTGGCACTGTTCGTAAAGACTTTGTCCATAGCGACTTCAAGCTCCGTCTTTGTCAACAATTTCGCCACTTCCGGTGTCAAATGCTGGTTGTGGTATTTGTTGGAGGCAGACTGAGACGCTGCTTCAGAAATGCTCTGCTGATGGGTGAACAGACTGAAAAAACTGGTAGAAGTTCTGGCACTATTATACTCAGTAGAAGCTGTTCTATTGGTTGACAATTTGGCGGTAGAGACGTCTGGAATGGAGTATTGGTCAACTCCTTGAGAGATTAATTGGAGCCTTTCCAACTGAGATATAGAAGTCAAAATTTGGATCCATGAGTTTTGTAAATGGTTGCCCTCTAAGACTGCTAACTCCAACATGATGTATATGGCATCGACGTTTTTCGGCTTCATTTCCTCGTAGTTATTCAAGTTTTCGAATTGGACCAAAGCTCTAATAAAGGAGGTTCTAGCATAGTTCAACTCGAACATACAAGCAATTCGGATCGACAACTTGATCCCTTCAAGACATAATTTGGTCGTATCTTCTTCGTCATATTCTTTGAAAGGTGGTGTCAAGCCAGCGAGAATGGACATCCAAAGGGTATCAAAAATTGATTTGACATGGTGAACATGTGACGCCACGTAAAAGACGGACGAGGATCCATTGATATCTTCAGATTTCAAGCGGCGCCCCAAGTTGCGCACCAATTTCTCCGTTTTTGTCGACATCTCTTTGGAAGCATGGATATACGCCTCTCTGTTGAGATCTCTGCCTCCGAAAAATCCGCTGGCGCCTCCATTCAAGTTGTCATTCAAATCTCCCGCTAAAAGAGCAGCATGCTGTTCTGATTGCAATTTGATCTCATTGGACTGAATTTCGTCATAGATTTCTTCCAACAAAGCCTTGGGTAAATCCTTGCCATCATCAATACCCGAATTATTGAGAATGAAGTTTTCCAATGTCATTCTGTTCTTGACTTGAGGGCTGTGTTGATCAGTATTAAGCAAAATAACAGAATACGCCAAGACATAGGCCGCGTCGGCGTTAGAAAACACCTTCGGGTTACCCAACACATATCTTTCCGCAAATTTCAACATGAACCGATCGATTTTCTGAGCTTCTCCTGGTAATCTGAAAGATTGTAAGTATCTTCTCATTGCTTCAACAAATGGAAGACCTTCAAAGTCCATTTCGTCAACAAAGGCATGCATGATGGCAATATTTTTATCACCTCCTTCGCCTAAGTACTCGCCCAAGGCAGCCTTGTCTAAAGCCTCCAGTTCCAACAAAAAGGAGGCTATATCCTTGGGTGAATCGCTGGGAATGAACCCATTTTCTATGAAAAAGGCAATGCCTTTTTTGGGCTTTTGAGTGAACTGTCTCACACCTTCCAAGAAAGCCTTTTTCCTCTGCTTCAAATTCTCAAATTGCTCTGGGTCGTCAGGATCAACTGATGATCCGTTTCCAACAAATGATTCTGAACGATTGGGGGTGTGAGGAAGAGATTCAGTGGTTCCAGATCTATCTCTGAGAGAAACATGAGACCCTGAGGTATTTAGTCCATCGGAAAGGGAATGTGTCGCTGGTGTAGTCTGCTTCCCGTAACCCTTTTGGGACCAAGAATACAACGACTTTAAGAAAGCGACAGTGCATCCAATGGAAGACATCTTCAATGCGTATTCTACTGGGAAATGGTTATACACTTCAGGTTCAGGAGGCTTGGATGACATCTTGCCACTTGCCAAATTGAAGGTCTTGCTGGTGTCATAAAGGGAAATGCCGTGCTTCTTTTTCTCTCTGTAAGCATATTTTTGCTGTGGAGTAACCTCAACTCTCAAGAACGAGAGTTTAGACAAGTAATCAATGATTTTCTCGCAAATGTTAGGCATAGAGCTGTCACAATCATAGTTCAAGTAGAACTCGATTATGCATCTTGAATCGTTGCAGAGTCGCTCAATTATCGACAACAAGTACCTTTTCTGGTGAGCGGTCGATGTTTTCATTTCCGCCACCGGCAAGTATATCTCGTCCCAAAACACGGGTATTTCTCTCTTGAAATCGGATCTCAAGTTCGAGATGATCAACCAAAAAATCTCAAGAGATAGTTCAAACACGGGGGCCAAAGGAGAGGCCGCATTCCTAGATAATGACAAGCACAAATATTGACGCACAGCGTTGATTAAGCGAGTGTTGCCCTCATTAGAAGATGACGACAATATTACCACATCGTGGCTTAAAAAAATCTCAATATGATCTTTCAAAATTGTGTGGATGATATGCAACGAGAGAAGTTTCGAGCGGACTGAGTGGGATCTCATGTCCAAGCTCTCGGATTCTAAGGACTTCACCGATAGTTTGCACATGGCTCGGAACACCAAAAATGCGTCCTTAACCACCAAATCTTCATCTTTTTCGGAAGCCTGGTTAGCCTCATTCACTCTGTCATCATCGATAGTTGAGTCGTTCAAATTCTCCAAATTTTTCAAAGTAAAAGGCGCTGGAGTAGAGGTGGAGGCAATAGAATTTGACCTCAGACTTGGCGTTTCTAATGCGGGCGTTCCGTTGCTAGTAGTTGGCGCGGGAGACAAGTCATCCTTGCTGCCTAGATGGGAGATACGTCTGCCCTTTTTCAAGAATGACGACTCGTTGATTCGGCTGAAAATGGCATCGATGACCTGGTTCAATGTCCCCTGTGCTATCAACTGATTATCTGAAGATAGAGAGAATATGAATATGTTATAGATCTGTCTGACAGCTTTGAGAAGGGAAGCCCCATGGCAAGGCATTAGAAGAATGCTGTTGGTCAAGGCACGGAGTACCTGTGTCTCAACCACCAGATCGGTTCCTTCGCCGTCGAAACAGCCCGAAATTACGTCAACTGAGCTATCTGTGAGCTGGACCACGTCAGTCTCAGTTTCAAAAATGCCGTAATCGAAAACTTTGGCGAAAATGTCGATGGCCTTCGCTTTGACTGAGCTGCTAGACACTTCGCACGACAATTTCAAGGCGTTGAAGAGGATGTGAGAATCGGCTCGCTCTGTGCCTTTCAAAGCATCAAGCGCTTTCGTTATCGCCTCTTTCACATCCACGTGTTTCTTGAGCTCTTTGGACTCGAGGAGTGCGGTGAAGGATCCAATCAAAAAATGGTTATTGCTCGACTTGACCACAGTATCCGGGGCTGTTTGACCGCCAGAAGCCAAATTTGGCTCAATATCAGGTGCGAGAGACGGCTCCGTGTCGCTCGGTGGTGATGCATCAGAAATTGAGATTTCAATCTCGGGATTTTGCTGCGCCGACTCGGACTGGTCCGTGGGTGCCAGTGCTGGATCGACGTGGTCGGGCGGAACTTGCGGCAATTCCTTCTCTGAGCTGTGGGCATCGCCATTGGGAGTGGAATTTTCTGTGATCTGTGCCAGTTGTTCCTCAGATCCTGGCGCTGGTTCTTGTCCTTCCGTTTCTGGTGTCGGCGCGTGTTTGACCTCCTCAGGCACTCCACCTTCAGGCATTGGCGATACGGGATCCGTTTCTTCCGACATGATGGAAACTCAAGCGCGAGACTGCTGTCAGATCAATTCCAGAAGCTCCTGGCGTTTCTGCGACGATGGCGGGAGAACGGGGGTTGTTTTGCTGGCAAGTGCTGGCCAAAGATTTGAGGCTTATCCCAGATCTCGACTTGTGTCGTGCACGACTCAACAAGCTAGGCCCTGGGTATGGTTCTACAATAGAAAACACTACGTTGGAGATCAAATATTCATATAATTCACAACCGAAATTCAAACTCAGACACGAGGATCTAGGCAAACTCGCTCAAAGCAACCGCAGTGGCCTGGAAGTCGTCGTGCGAAATGGAAACGCTCACGTTCTTCACACCGGCCTGGGTAGCGGCCTTAGAGGCCGAACCGGCCAACGACACCTTGGGGGCGCCATTCTTGTCTCTCACGATCTCAATGTCGATCAATGAAGCTCCGGCACCCTGGGACTTGACTCCCAAGGCCTTGAACACAGCTTCTTTGGCAGACCAAGTGCCAGTGTAAGAAGCTCTAGGAGAAGAGCTCTGCGAGCAGTAGTCACGTTCGGCCTGAGTGAAGTTTCTCTCGAGGAATGTCTCATTTTCCAAGTTCAATGCTGAGAGTAATTCCACATCGACACCAACACCCTTGGATCCCTTGTTCAAGGAAGCCAAAGCTTTGGAGGTAGAGTCAGCAACTCTGCCAACGTAGGAGCTGGCTTGAACGCCCTTTTTGTTGAAAACCAATTCAGACTTCACGTTCTCAACTCTGGCCAATGGGTCCAAGTACACGGGCTGCTCCAATTCCTCGGAGTAAGGAGCGTGATCCTTGGCAACGAACATCGTGTTTCTGGTGATGGCGTTGTGCATGTAGCGGTATGCACGCTTGTTACGGGCAGACACCTTGCGGGCATACTCCACGTAGGTGGATTTGTCCAAAACGGCGTACAAGTAGTCGGGGTGCACCACGATGGCCTGGGCACCCTTCTGACCGAACCCGAACGATGTCACAGAAACGGCCTTGATTCCGTCAGTCTGAATGGATCTCGAAGGGTACAAAACGTACTCGAACTCCTTCAACTTGACGTCAATATTGTCTGCGTTACGGTTACCAGGAACGATACCGCTGTTCAAGATCTGGATGGCTCCGTTCAACATCCAGGCACCAGCAGCACCCTTAGGGTGACCTGTCAAGTATTTCTGGAAAACACCAAACACTGGGTTACCCTCAGATCTGCCCAAGTGTCTCATCATCTCGTTGATGGTAGTGGACTCATTCTTATCGTTGGCCATGGTGGAGGTACCGTGGAAAGAAGCAACGCCAAGATCATCGATGGTCAAATCAAACGCGGCCAAGGCTCCTCTAAGAGGAGCAATTCTGGGGTCGTTCTTGTAGAACTCATTACCCCACTGTCTCTTGGCATCACTGACCTGGCGCTGAATCTCGCGATGAAGCTCCTCGGTGCGCTCACGCAAGAATTCCTTGGGCGAGAAATCGGCGCCGTACTGGTCCTTCACCAACTCTAATTCCTCGTTCAAGTACTCCAATTCGCCCTCTTCCCATGACTTGATCTGCAGTAATCTCTTCTGCAATTGTCTGGATCTGTACTTGATGTTTAACAAAGGAGATGGGTACTTCAAGTCACCGTGATGCTCACGGGCAGTAGTCAAGATACCCTTACCTGGAGCAGGCACGGATCTACCAATCTTGTCGGTAGCGGTGGCTGTCATAGCCAAAACGGCGTGGATTGGAACACCCATCTTGAGCGCCAACTTGGCACCCATAATGACCTGGATACCAGAACCCTGCGCCTCCATGAACCCATTTCTGGTGGTGGTGGCAGGTCTAGACATCTCTCTAGCGGTTCTACCATGGGCAAACTCATCCAAGGAGTTGGAAGTAGCATTCATGTTGGCGAACTCGTACGAGCCTTCCTCTTGGAAGTCATCGTAACCACCCACAAGACAGATCTTGGCCTTGCCTGACAAAATGGTTTCACAACCGATATCAACCGACTCAACAGCGGTAGCACAGGCTCCAACTGGGGTCTTGATAGGACCGGAAGAAGACAATAACAACATATTGACCCATGCCGACATGGTGTTGATGAAAGACTCCTGCAAGATATCGTTCTGAACAGGCTTGTCGCTGTAGCGGTCCTTGAACATGCCTCTCAATGCAGAGACACCTCCCATACCGGAACCAGAACAGTTACCAACCTCAGAAACGTGCACATACTTGTAAAACTCGTAAGGGTCGGTGACACCAGCGGAAAGCAATGCCTCGACAGTGGCAACCAAGACGTACAAGGTAATGGGGTCCACCTGGGCAATAGTATCCTCAGAAATACCGTAGGTACGGGCATCCCAACCAGTAGGAATCTGACCCGCAACAAGACGGTCAAATTTCAACGCCTTAGGGATCAACAAGGTAGCACCCTTCAATAATTTGACGGTGTATTCACCCGATTCAGGAATCTCGAAGATCTCACACTTCTCACCGTGCTGGAGCTTGTACTGTTCAGCAGTTTCCTTGGAAGTTTCAAAAGTCTCCAAGTCGTGCTCGATGACGACTTCTTGAATGAACTTCTTCTTCTCAGGGTCATAACCATCAAACAATTCGGGCTCAATTAAACGGATACCGGAGTGCTCCAAGATCTGTTCTTCATATTTGGCCTTGATATCCTTGTCATCAACAGGCTGCTGAGTCTTGGCATCAATCCAACCAGAGTAAGGTCTACCCTTCAAGTTACCGTTGTGGTACTTGATGTAGCCCATGATCCAAGCCATTTCGATGGCTCCCTCCAAAGAGAACTCACCGGTAGCTTCCATCTCCCATCTGGTTCTAGCGTTACCCCATGGTCCAACTTCGGCAAAACCAGTCACAACAATGACCCTATCCAAGTCCAACATGCCTTCCAAGTTTGGCGCAATCTGCTTAATGGTCTCGTAAGGCTTCAATGCGGGGAAGTCGAACTTCATGTTGGATCTGGCTTGGACAGTAACCTTGGAGTAGTTAGAGTCCACCTTGTCACCATTAACGATCTTCTGTTCAATTGACGACTCAATGGCAACAGCTCTTCTGATTTCGGAGCTCTCAACCAAATCGGTTCTCAATTTGGAGGTGAACTCCTTCAAATTGTCAATGAACTGCAATCCACCGTTCAAATCAGCCATAACTGGCTCCTCCTGACACAACTTGACAATGTGAGGAGTCAACAAACCCAAGATATTGAACGCCATTTCCTTTTGACTGAAAGTTCTGACTCCCAACTTCTCAATGCCTTCGGCAATGATGTTGTTACCGGACATCAAACCTGTACCTCTAGTCCATCCAATAATGGCACCGCACACAGTCAACTTGTTACCCCAGTCCTCAGAGTACCATCTGTTGAACAAAGTTTCCAAAGAGATTTTGGACTCGGAGTACAACCCGTCGAAACCGAAAGTACCGTGGTTGGGCGACAAGGGCAAAATACATTGAGCTGGTCTGGTATCCGAGAGCTTTCTGGTCTTCACCTTACCCAATAATCTCAAGAGGTTGGTCAACATGATTCTGTGTGCCAATTCGGATTTAGAATCAATGCTGTCAATTCCGTTACCGTTCTCAGGGATAGCAGCAAAAGGAATGATCACATCTAAGTCCCAGCCGAGACCACCCTTCTTAGGGTCGTTGTAAATGTAGTCAATTAAAGCCTCCACGTCTTGCTTGGAACCCTGGTTGAAGGGAACAACAATCAAAGTGGAACCAGTAGATCCGTAACGCGAGTACATAGTCTGGTAGTACTCAGTGACCTTCTTGGAGAATCTGGAGGTGGTGACAATAACCTTGGCACCTCCGCTGATCAAACCTTGCAAGATCTCAGCACCAATAGAGCCAGCACCAGCTCCAGTGATCAAAACGTACTTGTCCTTGAAGGATAAACCGTTGATAGCACCGCTTTCCAAACCGTCCAAGTAGACGGACGACAACTTTCTGTCGTAGGTCCAGTGACCAGCCTTGTCCTTCTTTTGCAAATTTAAGAAAGGAATGGTCTTGCTGGGGATAGTAGATGAAACAGGTTGCAAAATGGAGGTCTTGTCAGGCAAAGAGGCAATTTCGTCGTCTTCGGAAGCTGGGGTCGACACATCCTCATCCTCATCGTCAGTAGATCCTGCGGCACCAGTTGGCTCAGAAATTTCAATTTCCTTAGAAGAGTTGACGTAGTTAATCAACTGGTTGTACAATTCCTGAACCTCAACCTTAGTGCTCTTAGAGCTGGCAGCCTGTTTGGAAATGGCCTTGTAAACTCTGGCCAAGTCCTCCTGGATGGTGGGCTCTTCGACCTTGGTCAATTTACCGCCCTGAGCCATCTCGTACACGTACTGCTCAAATTTACGCACAGACTCCTTGTTTTCTTCCTTGTAGTTGATGTTACCCTTGGCGTCAACGGTGGTGGAAGGACCGGTGATTCTGCTCACGTCCTTGTAAACAGGGTCCACTTGCATCACCTGCTTACAGTTGTCAATCAACTGCTGGCCGAGCTTCTTGGCCAATTGGTAGGTTTCACCCTTTTCGGAAGGAACATGATCAATGTGGTACTGCATGAATTTGACCAAAGTAGGATTCGATCTGTTCATGATCTGGATACACTGACTGATGGTCTCACGGTCAATAGAGGTCAATTTGCCAAAAATGATGTCAAAGTACATTGACAAAACATCCTGTCTGGCCCAGTTCCAATACGAGTCATAAGTTCTCGATTTCAAAGGAGAAAAGGCTGGCTTGATACCACTGGCGTAGAATTCACCGTGCTCTTCTTCCCATAAGTCAATTTCCTTCTGGAGAACAGCGGTAGCCTGCTTTTCCTTAATGTAGGACTTTGCTCCGTTGTTCAAGTCAATTTGCAAGTATCTCGCTAATAATTCCAATTGTTGTCTGGCCAACTTCTTGTTTTCTTCAGAAAGAGCGTCCAAAGCAGCGCTGTCAATAACAGCGCCACCGGCTCCACCGGCCCCACCGGTAGCAGCAGAGGCAGAGGCCAATGAAATGCCGGCAAGAGAAGCGTACTTGTTCGCGCTCTTGTCCAAGAAATCCTTAGCCTCGGCCTCGGAAGCCAATCTGGAAGCTGGTTCCTGAGTCAAAGCGACTAAGAGAACAGAGTCTTGTCTACCAGCACCCAAGCCGAATCTGGACTCGAGATACTTTCTGGCCACGGTGATGGAGAATCCACCCGGCATTTTGGAGGACATCAATCTACCAATCAAAGAGGTGGAGGTCTTACCCAAAGCACCCGAGAAAGTGTCTTGGAAAGCCTCGGCCAATTCTTCCAAAGGAGTGTCCTCTGGCTTCTCAGGGGTGGAGCCGAACTCCTTACCCAAGTCACCAAGGATTTCATTCTGAACGGTAGATTTACCGCCCACAAGGTCCTTGATCGTTTTGGTAAGAGGGACGCCTTCAAGCGGCTTTTTGAGCTTCTGGGCGACGAGAACGTGGAGGAGCAACGAGGCCTTGACCGCTTCGTCGGGGATGCTGGCAGCGGGACCGGCGGCGGCAGGAGCAGGAGCGGCAGGAGCAGGAGCGGCGGCGGCGGCGGCGGCAGGAGCAGCTGCAGCAGCGGGAGCAGCCTCAACAGGGGCAGCAGGCGCTTCAGCAGCGGCATCCTCTAAGTAGTAGATCTCCTTGGCGTCCTTGGAGTAGCACAAAACCTGGCGCTGCAACGACAATGCTGCATCGTAGCTCTCGTACTTGGCCTTGATGGTTCTAGAGGCCATTCCGGACAAGGTTGGCGAGGGTCCAATCTCAATGACCCTCTCAGTGTTGTGCTGCTTCAAGAACACATCCTGGGTCTCGATCCATCTGACAGGCGAGGCAAACTGGTAAGCCAAAAGCTCAGTCAAAAGAGTATGGGAGAGCTCTTGTTCGATCTCAGGTCTCATTTTGGAAGTAGTAGAAGATTCCAAAGAACGAGTGGCAATTTCCCAGCGTATGGCAGCTCTTATAATTGGCACCCGATCGATGGCCCAACAAAAGGCTGCGGCTAACGCATTTGGAGCGCGCACTTATTTACGGGCCAACAACGTACTCAGGTGATCGAGTCAAAAATATTGGACTTTGGGCGAAGGCTGACGGGAGCTGCCGAGCCCAAGGTTGGCCAGGGCCAGACTAGCTTTCACTAGGCGCAGTGGCTGGACTCGAATAAGATTAGATGAGAGTGAGTGCACCGACCTAGGCGCAGCTGCTGGGCAGGTGGGATGCGTATCTCGCGCTCGGAGTTTTGGCCCCGATCTACAAAATTGGCACCTAAAGTATGGTACGCTGTAGTTGAAACAAGGGTACTGCAACTATCGCAAAAAAAATAACATGGGCATCTACATCAACGTCGCCACTGAAAGAACCAGAAGTGCCCGAAATTGTCTTTTCTTTGCTCTTTTCCGCTTTCTTGTTCCTTCGTTCTTTCCATCGAGAGCTGGCTGCGAAATCGTCTGAGCCAATTTAAGTCTAAACCAACATCCGCAGTTCGGCACATAAGCGTTGAGTTGTTGGCCACCCACCACCACACAGCGCCTGAATGCTGAAGTCTACTGGAACCTGCGTCAAATCCCCCAATTTTCTTACTCACAGCCTCAAGCCTTGAACAAACTTGCATAATATTCTTTCCTTCTTCATCTCTGCTTCTTCACGTATCCTTTTTTATCTCTTGTTCCCTTTCTGCCCATCTCTTTCTCTTCCTTCCTCTCTCTAATCAAATATCCTGCATACGGCGCCCGGCACTGCTCAAAAAAACTTCATCTCTCTTTTTCTCTTCTTTTCTCTTCCTATTTCTCTTCCATCAATACACATTGTGGACAATGAATGTAGGCACACAGTGGACACAGCAATGCCACTGTATATTCTCTCCACCACTTCGTTTGCCTTCCGTCTGCCCTGGAATATTCGTTTATCTTCAGTTTAAAATGGCAAAGGGGAACACTTTCGAGGTGGAATAACAAACCTATGATCCTCTCCACCCTGTTGGTCTCACTTATGTGAATATCTGGCTAAATGGGACTATTTATGGATCAATATCTGGCACATGCCGTGTAGTATCATTCTCGCAAGTCTAAAGCTACATCTAAACAGAAAACTGACAGGAGCCGAAGCTAGAGAGCTGGCAAATAATAGGACCTACTACTACATGCTCGATCTAGCTGAGAACTTCAACTAAACCTTTGCTGTACTACAAATCCACGCGTAACGTCGACCTTTCCACCCAGTGACACAGGCCACCATGCAGTCCGTTATCAGCCGCAATCAGTCATTTCTCTGCGCGCCTAGACCCCCTCTTATCAGCTATTGCCACAACAACCGTCATTGCCTCATCTTTACTACGCTCAACACAGTGACGTCCAAGGCTACCGGTTAGCCAATTGGATCATTGGGCTTGTTGTTACCACTTATTTATTATTTATTGTTTTCTGCCCTCACATCGGCTTGTTGCCCCTCGCTCGCCTTATCAGTTACACGCAAGCTCAACAAAACACACCTGACCACACACGGATTGAGCCTGGCGTCTCCAGTCTACTTATTTATTGTGAGAGTTTGTGGAGCTTGCCGCCATGACCGAGTCACTGCTCAATGATCGGATCAAGATCAACAAAGAGTAAGTATGAAGTGGGCCCTCTCCACTCTGTTCTGACATCTTACATACTAACCTCTGTCACTCTGCCCCTAAAAAAGGCTATACTCCCGGCACGGCATCCGCCACCTGGAAGAAAATCAAACAGAGCACCCAGGGTTCTAACGGATCAGCGTCCTCTCATTTCGTGAAAGAACCTGGAACTATCGTCAAGTCCGCACCAACAGGAAACCTCCTCATCTTATTTCTTGGCGTGAATGTCTTGGAAGAATGGACTTGGGACCCAACTACAGACAGCCCCAGCGAGGGCGACGTCTTGAGTCTCAAACACCACCTCCAGTTTAAGAATAAAGTTGTTGACTTCACGTGCCTTAAAGACGCTTTGATTTTAGTCCACTTCGAAGAGACGTTTTCTGTGTTCTCGTTCACCCGGGGGATACTTCAGACATTGCTGCCTCCTCACGTATTGAGTGACGAGAAAAAAGACCAGGTTTCATATGAAGTCAAGTCTAATGGGCTGTATATAATCATAGGGAGCGATTCAGGCGTGTTATCTTTGTACACGTTCCGAGGACCATATCCCATTCCTTTTTCTACCACGGCGGGCACGGCGGGCACGGCGGCACCAACCATTACTCAAACGTATGGGTACCACCCTATTCCTGTACGTGCAGAGATATTCAAGGACTCCTGTCAGCCTTTTGTTAACAAGTACAACCTCAAAAACCAGAGCCTCATGATTTTAAAGACGAGCTGTTCCGATAACAGGCCAATATTTGACATTGTGGGCGACTGGTTGGTGTATTCGCCCACGAAGCTTGAGTATCAACATCTTAAGCTTCTCAGCTCCAGCGGGGCCTCGTCTGAGGCTCTGGACAGAGAGAGCTCTTCCGTGGTTGATAAAAAGAGCACGCTGTATTTGACACAAGTGAAATTACCTCCACGGGGACCACTTTTGAATAGAGTCGTTTCCACCATTTCAAATACCGCCCTCGATGGGATTTTGAAGCTTTCTCAAGTGAGTTCCACCGCTTTAAAGGGCTATTTGAACAAGAACGGCTCCGAGAAAAACAACGGCGATAAGGAAAGTGGTACGAAACCCACACAAAAAAGCCTCAATTCATATGGAAAGTCCATCACAAAGGCCCTCTACTCCAGTACGGCCGCTAGCATTAGCTCTCAGCCAGATGATAACCAGCTTATTAAGATTATTGATATGAAAAGAGATAAAGTTTTGGCAGTATTCAGACCCCCTGGTGGAGTCTCGAGCCTTTCACTTTCGCCGTACGATCTTCAATTAGTACAGTGCAATTTGAGAGGTGACAGTTTCTTCATGTGGGATCTCTACAAGTCTCCACTCGAGGTTTCATTGATTGGAAAATTCACCCGGGGAAAATCTTCTGCCATTATCAAGGAGATCATTTGGTTTATCAACACTAATAACCCTTTTATAGCAGGAAACAATTATGGGTTCGGATGTGTCACCAAAGCAACAGGATCAGTCCACTGGTTCAATATCAACTATTTGTCCGGCAGTTCAGACAGCAATTATCCTAACTCTTTAAGCAGAAAAACCCGGACGAAGGGCCTGAATGGTGCAGGCCCACCGTTCACCAGCGGCGAGTTTTTAGATACCTGGATCCTTTCTATCGCAAATGCCTCCAAAATTTTAACGCTTCCAGGCAGAAGCAACTGTGTACGGGATGCACCGGATGATAATATCAACCAATTGGCAGTGTTGGACGAGAAGAACAAATTAAGACTTGTTTCACCTTTGAACGGGAATAGTGTTTATAAGTATCAGCTACCCGAAAAACCAGTGACAGAGGAGGCTCGCAATTCTTTCAAGGCATGGCTGCCCAAGGAGATTGAGGCCCCAAGTAAAATCAACCCTCTATCTCGCACGGAAATCGAGACCTGTGCGCCCTACCCCAATCTCTACCGCAACAGCAATGTTGAATTTGCAACATACGACTACGAGGGAGACGATTTGGAAAACTTCTTGCAGAATTACGAATCGTTTGGTAACGAGATACCCCACAAGTTGCTTAAAGTCGACAAGAGCGGTAAAACTTATGACGGATACGAGCAGCCTAATGGCGATATTTTTATCAACCAGGAGCTGATTGACGGGACTCCTGAGAAGACACCAGAGGAGACTCCGGCGAGAACACCAGAAAAGACACCAGAACCAAAGGAATTATCTGCTCCCACCATAGAGTGATAGTGAAACACTCGAAAGGTGATATTTATCTAACAATCATCATCTACTGATCTCATTTCCCAACGGTCAGTTCAACCGCCTGTGATCGGATGTCTAAACTGGGCAATTCACTCTTCTGCTGTGAAGTGTCTATAGCTGCTTGTATACTGACCAGGCCCCATTTCGGGACAGTGGTACGGACGCACAGGAAGAAGACTTTAAGTTGACTGATAGCTGATGTTCTCCACTGTGCACAAACACCAACTCAATTTTCCCCAGAGAAACCTCTAGTTCTCATACGCAAGCATAACTGAAGTCACCGCCTCGGAGAGGTCGCCAATAAGGTGCTCGAAGTAGAATCTACACCAATATCACCATCAGCAAGCACCACAGGGTGGGCCTCGGTGGCCACTCCTCTGCCTCCACCAGAATGAATTCTCATCCGCTTTCAGCTGAAAAAATGATTCAGTCACAGCTACAAGTGCCTCATTAGTCTGTATATTATGGTGTATTCAGAGTACTAGCCAAACGTAGGCACAGCCACCGCCAGACTCTGCTATTAATTAAAATATTCCTCAATTTCTGTACAATCAAAAGAAAGCACGGACCAACTCTAATACAGCGCCTCCGCACACCAAGAAGAGAAGAACAAACAACCATGTCTTCGAGATGGGAAGGTCTATGCCTTTCTTTTGAGGGGTTGGCTTTCCATGTCTCTTCTCTATGCTTTTCGCCCATTTGGCATTAGCTGCTCTCTGCTTTGGTGTTTGGATAGCCTGGGGTTAGTCAGATGATCTAAGACTGAATGATAACTTTAGAGTTGATACCTTCAAAATAACTGTTGATCTAGAATGTTCAGATAGCTGTCGAAACCAAGGTCAGATGGAGAAAGCTCAAAATGGCAGAGCATACAGGTGTTCCGGTTTTCAACATCTGACAGAGAAAGACATTTCCAACGTTCTGAAGGTAATCATCATGAAAAACGTACCATCTTTTTCTGATTTGTAAAGTGCAATAAGAGTTTCTGATCTTGTGTTCGTATCGTTTGCTAAAGCTCTACGTGTTCGCGCGCGTAGATCCAGCAAAAAAACAGCTAGCGCCGCCAGGTTTCGATCCTGGGACATCAGGGTTATGAGCCCTGCGCGCTTCCACTGCGCCACGGCGCTGTTTCTGAACATAAAAGTGGCCATAAGCAATATACTGTAGAAATCTCAAAAATTGGTATCCAAGGGCTAAGGAATCATGCAAAGTGGAACTGATTATATTGCTATTTGTCGAAACATCAATAGTATATTACCTACTTCCATTAAGCACAATTAATAATAAAAGACTATCATGAAATCGATAAGAATATCCCTATTTCCCTTTTAGGGAGTTAGTCCATGCTCCCCACCGCGCCCCTCTTGGGCGCACTCCTCGCAACTTCCCCCACAAATTTACCCTTGATGCTCGCCAGGTGTCCCAGCAGAGCATCGCTTTCGTTTCGGCTCCCTAAAGTTGCCGCCGGAATAATTAGTTTCATGTATGAAGACGGTACAATTAGGCTTTAACATGCAGAATGGCCCGGTGCGAAAGATTGTCTTCCGTAACACCACCCCTCACACGTACCCCTCATGTCTTCACAGCTTATTTCAAACGTGCTACAGTGTCTATACAATAGAGCAGAAGACGGAAGTAGGAGATGCCATGGAATGCAATAGGCTTTATCATGTAATAGATAATGCATGCCGAGTCTTGACTCTACTGCGACACATTAGCGGGCATATCAGGGGTAATGATCGCTAGGAGAATGTAACGAATTAGAAAATATAGAGGTGTCAGCAATTCAGAATAATACGGGAACCGTTTCCAAAATTTGGAAATGGTGCCTTGGAAGTTCGGACAATAGTGGCCGAAAGGAGGCACTCGCGGAACTTATTGCAGGTGGCGATCTGGCTCTTTCTCTATGTAAGCCGGCTTTACGGATGCGCTACTGATAGATGGACGCCGAAACTGCCTGTAATAGTGCCGACGGTTTATGTGAAAGCAAGCGCGTCGGAGTGAGTTTACCCGAAACCAAAGCAGCGCTTTTTGGAGAAATGAGCACCGTTAAAATAGTGCAAAATCGATCAAATAATCAAGTAAGAGGCTTCGAAAATGATAACAACCAATTTGTTAGATGTCTGAACTACAACGTGGAGTGTATGGCTTCGGCTTGAGCTAGCTACATTGCCCTTCTGGGAGGTTGGAAATGCAGCATTGACCGCCTGCAGGACCCCTCGCCAACCCCACATTACCTTCTTGCCGAGGAACTAGTCCAGGCCCTCCCTGCTCTACGTCCGATACGTATATAGATGTGGACAATTCCAGGGCAAAAATCGGAAGCCAGTTGAGGAAATTTCATATTTGACACGGAAAAACTTGCAGGAACTTCGCAATATCGAAATCATGGCTTCTCTCATTACCGAAAGCACCACTACTGTGAGGAAGTTGTTAGATGCCAATCTTCCTTACGACCAGCTGGGGGAGATTAATCGCTCAGTTGAGATCCCCAATACCAAGGAAGAGGGTTACTCGTCAATTTATAGAAATGCAACCAGCCCGGGAGAGTTAAAGGATAACATCCACCCCACTTTGAATACTCTCTATAAGACTTTCAAAGCCACTGTTGAGTATTCCCCGAAGGCGAAGAGTCTTGGAACAAGGAAAAAACTTGAGAATGGCCAAGTAGGACCCTACGAGTTTGAAACTTACGAAACCACCAATACCCGCCAAAAAAATTTTGGTGCCGGTTTGTTCTTCGTTCTCCAAAATAACCCTTTCAAGACCAACTCCGAGGCCCACCAGAAAATCGACTACTTCTCTCACAAGAAAGAAACCTTTGTTGTTTCTATTTTTTCCCATAACAGGGCAGAGTGGATCATCACCGATCTTGCTTGTGTATCATACTCGCTCACAAATACTGCTTTGTACGACACTTTGGGTAAAGAAACGTCCAAATACATCTTGGGCTTGACCGAGTCGCCCATCATAGTCTGTTCCAAGGACAAATTAAAATCGCTCATATCGTTAAAGAATGAGTATAGCGAGGAATTGGCTCCGTTGATCACCTTGGTTTCCATGGATCCTTTGGACTCTTTTGCTGATGCGGACTTGTTTGCTGACGCTAAGAAGAGCGGCTTAACTCTTTTTGATTTCAAGCAAGTGGAAGAATTGGGCTCTATTAACCCTTTGCCAGAAAGACCGCCTACTCCCGACACCGTTTACACCATCTCTTTTACTTCCGGTACCACTGGGGCCAACCCCAAGGGCGTGGTTTTGACCCACAAGAATGCCTCTTCCGCCATGACATTCTGCGGCACCTTGATCGTCAGAGATGTCACGCCAGTGAACTTGTGCTTCTTGCCCTTGGCCCATATATACGAAAGAATGACCACCGGCTATGCACTTTGTTTGGGATCTTCTATTGGATTCCCCCAGGGCCCCTCTCCGTTGACCTTGTTGGACGATTTGATGGCGTTGAAGCCTACTGTTGTCAATTTGGTGCCCAGAGTCTACACCAAGCTCGAGGCTGCTTTAAAGTCCTTGACTATCAACAACGATGAAAAGCCCCTCTTGCAGAAAATTTTCAAAAAAGTCATTGCCACCAAATCTGAGCTCCAGAGGGTCCAGGACGGTGCGGAGGGACGCCATTTCCTCTACGACAAGCTCATCCAGTTGGTCCGCTCCAAAATTGGGTTTAACAATGTCGTTATGGGATCTACAGGCTCTGCCCCTATATCACCCGAAACGGTCACCTTTTTGAAGGCTGCATTGAATATGGGCTTGGCTCAAGGATACGGATTGACCGAGTCGTTTGCTGGTATCTGCTGCTCACCACCTTTTGAGGCTAACCCTGGTTCTTGTGGAGCCATTGCTGTCACCACCGAAATGAGATTGAGAGACATCCCAGAGATGAAGTACCATTCCACAGATAAAGATGGCCCAAGAGGTGAGTTGCTTTTAAGAGGCCCCCAAATTTTCCAGTACTACTACAAGAACCCTGAAGAAACCGAAAAAGCTTTCGACAAGGACGGCTGGTTCTATACCGGGGACATTGCCAGAATTGACAAAAAAACCGGTAGATTGTATATCGTCGACAGAGTAAAGAGTTTCTTCAAATTGGCCCAGGGTGAGTACATCACTCCAGAGAAGGTTGAAAACACCTACCTTTCCTCATTCCCCTTAATTGCTCAAATTTACGCTCACGGTGACTCTTTGAAGACCCACTTGGTTGGTGTCATTGGCATTGAGCCTGCAAACGTCAGAAATTGGCTTGTCACCAAGGCAGGTGTTGACCCAGCCGAAATTGCTACAGACGAGGCGTTGGTGAAGAAAATCAACGAAAAGACCACGAAGAAGTCTTTCTTGCAGGCTATGAACGATAGTGTTGGAGACCACTTGAATGGGTTTGAAAAGATTCATAACATCCACATCGATGTTGAGCCTTTGTCGATAGAAAAGAACCTTATTACCCCCACCATGAAGATCAAGAGACCTATTGCTAAGAAGCACTTCGAGGACGTTTTCAAGCAATTGTACGAAGACGGTTCCTTGATCAGAGCAGAGACAAAACTTTAAGAAGGACTCGACTTCTTCCTACGACTAGCTTTTCTTTCTATTTGGATTATTTATACACAATGCGTACCTATAAGTATTTGTAAGGGTTCATGATTCCATTAGGATCATAGTGGTTCTTTAACTCTTTCATGAGCTTGATTTCATTTTCATTCTTGGAGTAGCTGATGTAGTTTTTCTTCTGGAATCCTAAACCATGTTCCGCAGAAATAGATCCCTTCTTGGACTGGATCCACTCGTAGACAAATGGCTCCAAAATCTCCTCCACAGCCTTCGAGTACTCTCTGACGGACACATTGAGGTGCAAGTTACCGTCACCAATATGACCATACCCCACAGCGGCCACCACAGGTTTTGAGGTATCTTCAAAGTCAACCACTCCGGCGCTCTCGAGCCTCTCCTGCACTGCCTCGACCAACCCGTACAAATCAGCCAATGGCAACGAAACATCGTACTTGTAGACACCTCCATTCATAGCAGTGGCCTCAGGAAGCGACTCTCTCCAGGACCAGATGTTTTTCAATTGAGTCTCGTCCTGGGCAATGATTCCGTCCGCAACCAAGCCTTCCTCCATAGCGTTCCCCAAGAACGTCTCCAACTTTTCATCGTCGTGTTCCTTAGTGGATCCACTGGTCTCAATGAGGACATAAAATGGATACTGGGCACTCTCGATTGGATGGTCGGCCTTCAAGTGCTGTGCTGTCAAGACCTGGCACTTGTTGTCCATGAACTCAAACGCAGATAAAATCTCTGAAAGCTCTCTGCGAGCACCCACAAAGACTTTCTGAACCGCCTCGTAGGACTCAACTCCCAAAAGGGCAATGTTGAAAGCTTGAGGTCTCGCAGGACACAAGATGGAGACACCAGTGATGATCCCGATAGTTCCCTCCGAGCCAATGAACAATTGTTTCAAGTCGTAGCCAGTATTGTCCTTTCTTAAAGCGTCCATCGAACTGTAGACGGTTCCGTCCGGAAGCACAGCTTCCAAACCCAAAACACTACCGTGCAAAGATCCGTAGCGCAACAATCTCAAGCCCCCGGCATTGGTGGCCACATTGCCGCCCACGTGGCAAGAGCCCTTAGCACCCAAGTCCAAGGGGAAAATGTAGCCCTTCTCTGCTAAGAAGTTGTCGGCATTCTCCAAAATTAAGCCCGCGTCACACTTTAAAATTCCCGAAACCTCGTCGAAGGAACGGATCTTGTTAAGCCCACTGAGGGAGATGATGATCTCGTCAAAAACGGGATTCGAGCCGCCCACTAACCCAGTGTTTCCCCCCTGGGGCACCACTGCAAGCTTCTTATCGTTACAGTACCTCAATATGGATGACACCTGGTCGGTGGTCTTGGGTTTGAGCACGAGCTGCGATTGGCCCCTGTACTTTCTCATCCAGTCCTCGTTGTAGAAAAGAAGATCGTCGTGGTCAGTTATCAAACCGTTGGGGTCCTCGAGAATCGACAGGAAGTGCTTCAAGTCCTGCTCATCGAGCTTTTTGAAGCTGTCGTCCCTGCGGACCTTGTTGGCGTAGGTCTCGGCAGTGAGGGCTACTGACTTCACGGCGTAGCTGCGGCTACCGGAAAGAGCACAAGGCCATATTCTGGCACTGAGCCTGGCAATGGCCAATCCAGAAGTCACAGATCTAAACATGGGACGGTGGCTGGACTCAGAATGCTGAAGTGGGTCTAGAGCTGGATCTGGGGCGGGCTTCGTGGTTAGGATCCGGTAGAAAAAATGATTTTCAATCTCACGTGACGGGACATAGCATGAACGCTGAACGCTTAGACATGGCGAAGAGACCACCAGAGCCACAATGAGGCACCGAGGGGTGCTAGTGATAGAAGGGAGCCACAAGAAAAGGGCTGGATGCAGACGACTTTTTTGGTGAGAGATTGTCGGTGAGATAATGCTCTCAGCTCTTCACTTGACACTCCTTGCTGAGTACTGAACTCCTCGCTAGCACCGGCTACCAACTGCCCTTCCTTCCCCCAGCTCTGCCCGACCTTCCGTCTTTCTCTTTCTCTTTCTCATTCTCTTTTTCCTTCTCTCCCTCCTCGGCTCCTTTCTCGCCTATAAACCCACCCAACCGCAAGCTGCTCAATGCGCTTTGCACAATCATCCGGAACCGCACGTTTCCGACCTTCAGCCCTCCGTACCATCGGGTCACCACCACCAACACATTGTGCAATTTGTTGTATTCTAATGCCTGCTCTAGTAGTTTCATGCCCGCGCCGCTCTCACCACTGTCTTTGAACCCCTGCTGCAATTTGCTGCCCTCGCCTACTCGCCACGCGTACATTGCCGGGTGACTGGCCTTCGCCACATGGTTATTGGATGCTAGTAGCTCCTCCAAGAGCTTTGGCACCTCCTCTGCGCTGGCCACCTGCTTACATCTCCCCTGGAATTTCGACTTTTTATGTACAAGCACCTCTGAGGCGTTCCAGGAGTTGAATCTTCTGAAGTAGCGGAACATGCCCTGGGGAATGGCAAACCTCAGACCTCAGGCTTGAGAATCTGTAAGGGATGAAGAGTCAGGGCCAATGCGCTAGCGAACAATAAATCTGCGCTAAGTCGGTGGCAGGTCGCGAAGTACAACGCTCACGTCTGCTCACAGATCTATTCACAGATCTATTCACAGCTGCTCACAGATCTACCCAGTAAACAGCCTCCCGAACACGCGACCATCCGCAACCGCCTGCCAAATAGCGCTGTTGCTCGCCAAACGTCCTCCCAAGGGGAAAACAATACCACCATTCCTGTACACATTACAGGAATGTTACGCTAATGTCTTTTCTCACTACGCGACTCGTCTTCCAATTTGAAAAACAAATACAACCCGTGATAGCTGCCGACCACCGTTCTGGACAATTGAGCACGAAAAACCGTGAAGTATTGAAGTATCCATTAACTTCGAACTGACCTGGTACCGATCCTATTTTCTGTTATTGCTTCGTTTGCGCTAGAGCCGTCTTGTTCAGTTAAATACCTTTCTAACTTCGACACCACCATATTCACACCGTTACTCTTTATCTGAGTCGTTTTCCCTTCACTATGTCATATTCGTACTCTCAGGATAACAACACCACGTCGTCAGCGTTGCGCAAGCGCAAGACCTTGAAGAAATCGATCAATTTTTCCATTATGATTGTTGGAGAGTCTGGAAGCGGCAGATCTACTTTGATAAATAGTATCTGCGGTGGAAACTCCATTGTGCCGTGTCTGTCCACTGTAAACGAGGACCCATTCACCAAGAAATTGACTCTCAGGCATGAAAACGTCGAATTAGAAGACAACGAGGGCCACAAGATCTCTCTCAACATAATCGACACTCCCAACTTTGCCAACGGAATCAACTGCGACGATGATTTCAAAATTGTTGTGGACTTTTTAAGACACCAGTACGATGAAGTGTTGTTGGAGGAGTCCAGAGTCAAGCGTAACCCCAGGTTCAAAGACGGAAGAATCCACGTCTTGATTTACATGATCAACCCCACGGGCCATGGCTTATCTCAAATTGACATCAAGTTCATGCAGAACATAAATAACCTTGTGAACTTGATTCCAATCATTTCCAAGGCAGACTCATTGACCCCTTCTGAGTTGAAATTGAACAAACAGTTGATTTTGGAGGACTTGAACGCCAACTCTATCAATTACTACAAATTCAATGAGTATGAGTACGAGCAGGATTACATTGACGACGAAATCGTCGAATATAACAAATATTTGAACTCCTTGGTTCCTTTCTCCATCATTGGAGCAAACACGTTCCAGGAATCCAAAGACGAGGACGAAGACTTAATCAAGTTGAGAGTGTTGAACTCGAAATACTTGAAGCCAATCAACGTTGAGAACCCCGAAATCAACGACTTCACCATCTTAAAAAACGTATTGTTGATCACTCATTTGAACGAATTCAAGGACTTAACCCACGAAGTAATGTACGAGAACTACAGAACTGAGGCTTTATCCGGTAAGCAATTCAAATACATAAGCAACAAGGCTGAAGACAATTTTGAAAAGCCAGACATATCGACCAGCTCCGCAACAGCGCCATACCTGGGCTCACCGAATCTCGCCAACGGAAACAATTCTATTTTGGGAGGCACTAACGGATTCAACTCGGACATAGACCCGGAAGCCACCTACTTGATGAAGGAGGAACAAATCAAATTGGAAGAAGAAAGATTGAAGAAGTTCGAGGAGAGAGTTCACCAGGACCTCATCAACAAGAGGAAAGAATTATTGGAGCGCGAGGAAGAATTAAAAGCCATAGAGAAGAGATTGCTAGCGGAGGGATTGAAGTTGAATGATGAGGGAGATGTGGTGAAAATCGATTGAAATCCAAGGGTCTAGTACGGGCACTGAGACATTGAAGACTAAAATCACTCGTTTTGTTATTTTGGGATTAATATAAAGCAATGAAGAACGTGTAGACCCAATTGTATATTTTTAACTCTTTACTTTGTACTTATTGACGACATCATCAAATAACAGGTTTTTCTCCTTTAAATCAACCATGAGGGCGTGGTCAGGCTCAGCTTCCACCAACAGCTTAATCAAAGCAGGCACTTTCAGTCCGTTGTTCGTCAAGTAGTCTAAGGTGATTTCGTTGGCAATATAGTCTGGATCCTTTCCCCCGTTCAATGAAGCAATTTGTGCCACCAATTCCTGTGCTTCAGGGTAGTGTTTCAACTGGATAGTCAACACAAATAACGAGCCCAACAATCTGGCTTTATCGATAGGTTCATCGTCCAAGTCTGCCGATAACAACTCATCATAAAAGTAGTACGAGCTGCTGATGTTGTCAGTCTCTCCTTTAATAGATAAAATCCACGATTCTAACACCTGGTAGATTATGGAGTCGCGGGCCTCGCTGGGGAATTGGTTGAAGTCGTTGAAGATCTTGAAAGCACTGGAGAAGTTGCCCTTCACCAAATAGAGCTGCACAAGTAACAATAACGGCTCAAGCTCAAGACCTAACCCCGCGGCAGATGAGTTTGAGTCAATGTAAGAGGTCAAAAAGGCGATGGCCTGCTCAATATTTTTGCCAAATTTGACCAAGTAAAGGGTAGTAAGAACCGCCTGGAGCTCGCTCGTGGGTGTTGTCACATCATCAAAATAGGTACTATCATCAACGCCAAAAGACCGCAAGTCGTTCCAGGCCTGCAATAATAAGAATAAGTCTTCATGATCTGAGAACTTTGCTTTTCCGTTGTCGATCAACTCTGAAGCATCGTGGGAAAGAGCCACTGTGGATCTTATCTTGTAGGTCAACACCGCCAATTGGTTCTCCGGCTGGAACTGCCCAAGAACGTATGAAGCCACCTTCTGGTGCTGGTTCGTGTAGAACTGAATCTTGAGCGTGTAGAGCTCTGAATCTCCGCTCATGGTGTTCTGGCTATGTAGAGGTGAACGAAGGGCAGTGGAGAGTTGTTGAGGACGTGGATGTTTTTAGAGTATTATATACAGGTCCAGATTCAGTCTCTGGAAGCAGCCCAAGACTGGACCTAAATCTTAGGACTGGACGAAAGAGTAATGTCAGAACCAAATTAGTCATATAAGCTATCGAAACGTACAATCTCTACAATATCAACACTGTACAACCTTGAATTCGTTGCCTGTGAAGGGCGACCGTCCGCTAGTTGCAGCCATCAAGCGGTGCGCGCCTAGTGCTAGCGGCGCTTTTAGGGACTATGAGCTCGATACATAACGGCAGCCTATCCCAAACTCACCATCCGACTTACCCTTAGGCTCACCCAGAAGGACCAGCACAGCTGGTTACTTACTTTCCGCTTCTTACCCTGTCCCAGGAAGAGCCTTGTTGCTGTGACACGTCCGCCAGATCCACCTCGAACCCATTCTCTTTGCGGAGCTTGTCCCACAGGACCCCGATGGCGGGCTCCTCCACCTTGGGAGGGTGGTACGCTACCTGGTGCTCCCGATAGGTTCTTGGATCCTTCAATATGAAGGACGGATCTTTTGAAGATTGTCTGTAGTACAAAAAGAATAATCCTGCCTGATGGTAGTCAATGGCCTTCCAGAGCCTCAATTCGTTCTGTTTCTCTGATTGCTGCTCTAATCGCTCCACCTGCTTGTTGAAACAGTACTTAGCCGTTACCTGATGCGCCGTTAGCATGGCAGCGAGACCTGCTAGGAATGATAGGAACGGCTTGTGAACGAAACCGACAGGTTTGGCCCCCGGTATCACAGGGGATGGATTGAATTTTCGGTACAAAGTGGGCACGAAGAAGCCCGCCATTCCAGACCCATAGCCTGCTATCGACGATTTAGTCACAATGCTCTGGAGATCGTTTGAAATATTGACCCTTTCTGCCTGACTCAATTGGTGGTCAGCTTCATAGAAGTGCACACTGGCATCAAATTGAGCTGGGGAGAGCTTTTTCTGGAGCGGGTTCGCCTCCAGGGGAGTCTCTTGTTCCTGAGCGCCCGGGTCCAGGAATCGCTCACGACTGGGATCCTGATACTGCTCCTCGGGGAACTGCTGATCCAGTGAGTTCATAGCGATGGTAACAGCTCAATTGGTGGTATCAGCGGCACGACACCTGTGGCCAATAGCAAGCAAACCACTGGTTGGCCCACCCCAACTCAGAGTACGGCATATAATGACACCTCAAACCGACGCTTCCTTCACTCATCTGACCCCACCTACTCTGCTCTATTTATACGTATATTAACAAAGACTAGCTCTAGAGCTTGTTGTCACCTCTCTTCTCCTCTTTCAAGCTGATCAATTTCTCGACAACCTCCGAGAACTTGATCGTCGCATTCTTGCCTTGCTCCTCTTGAATGTCTCTGTTTCTGACGTTGACGGACTCTTCTTCCTGCTCCTGTTCACCAACAATGAAAATGAAATTGTACTGCAATAACTGACCGCTTCTGACCTTCTTCTGCAAAGTATTACCGGAGACATCAACATCCGCGTGGAAGCCGTGCTTCTTGCTCAAATCTTCCTGTAACTTCTGCGCGTAATCGAAGTACTTCACACCAACGGGAACAACCAAAACTTGTCTTGGGGACAACCAGAATGGCCACTTGCCCTTGTAGTGTTCGGTCAAAATAGCGGTCATTCTTTCCACCGATCCCAAAATAGCTCTGTGGATCATGACCGGCTTGGCTATCGCATTCACCTTGTCGTTGGTCTCAGCCTTGAACTCCAAGCCAAACCGTTGGGGTAATTGGAAATCCAATTGAATGGTCGCACACTGGAACCATCTCTTCAACGCATCGCTGATAACAATGTCAATCTTAGGGCCGTAGAAGGCACCGTCACCAGGGTTCAATTCCCATTTGCCTTTGCCCAAGAACTTGTTCAAGGCGTTTTCTAAGTTCTTTTCGGCCTTATCCCAAGTGGCGACTTCTCCCACAAACTTTTCTGGTCTGGTAGACAACTCCATCTTGAATTCAAAACCAAAAATTCCGTAAACTCTCTCTAGGAATTTGAACACTCCCTCAATTTCCTGTTCAATCTGGTCCTCCGTGCAGAAGATATGAGCGTCATCCTGCTGGAATCTACGGACTCTGGTCAATCCAGATAAGGCACCAGAGAATTCATTTCTGTGAATAACACCGAAATCAGCGACACGCCAGGGCAATTCACGGTACGATCTTTCTCTCGACTTGAACATCAAACAGTGACCAGGACAGTTCATGGGCTTCAATCCATAGGTGTCCTTTTCCACCTCAAAGGTGAACATGTTCTCCTTATAGTTACCCCAGTGCCCACTAGTTTCCCACAATTTCGAGTTGTACATGTTAGGGGTGATGACTTCTTCGTAGCCTCTTTGCTTGTACTCAGTTCTCATGAGGTCTACCAAAGTGTTGTAGATTCTGGTACCATGAGGCAACCAGAAGGCGGAACCGGGAGACATTTCGTTGAAGTAAAAAAGCTCCTGCTCTCTTCCAATTTTTCTGTGGTCTCTCTCAGAGGCCTCCTTCAAGAACTTGAGGTGCTCATCCATCAATTTCTTGTCTGGGAAAGAGATACCGTACACTCTTTGGAGCGAGTCGTTGGTGGCATCACCCTGGAAGTAGGAAGACGAGTTCTTCAACACCTTCATTGCCTTAATTTTTCCGGTGTGGGGGATGTGGGGACCAGTGCACAAATCAATCAACGGCCCACATCTGTACACAGTGGTGGAAGTGCCATCAGGGATTTTGTCGTTGATGAAATGGACCTTGTACTTGTTATATTCAAACATTTTCAACAAATCCTCCTTCTTGACTTCCAATCTAACGAATTTCTGTTTTTCTTTAATGGCCTTGGTGGAGACTTTCTCCAAGTTCCCGAAATCAGCCAGAGAAACGGCGCCTTCACCATTATTGATGGACATATCGTAGAAGAAACCGTCATCAGTTGGTGGGCCATGGGACAAGTGGCAGCCGTAGTGGCACTCACAAGCTTCTCCCAACACGTGGGCTGAGGAATGCCAGAACACCTTCTTTCCCTCTTGGTTCTCAAAGTCAACGAACTCCAACGCAACATCGCCCTCCAAGGGTCTCTCCAAGTCCCACCAGTCGCCATTAACCTTGGCAACAATCTGTCTTTCAGCGAAGGACTTTCCGATATCCTTGGCTATATCCATAGGGCTGGTTTCGTACGCGTTTCCCACTTTGATGGTGCCGTCTTTAAGGGTGATCTTGATGGGGACTCTTTCTTTGGCGGCGATTTCCGCCTCATATTCCGCCCTTAACTTGTCAAAAAGCTCAATACGGCTCTGTATAAATGCTGGCTGGGGGTCGAGGAGTAAAGGGTTGGAACTGGTGGCAGCAGCCTTTTTCTCCTTCCTCGACGGCTTCTGGGCTGCTGGCTTGGCCTGCGCTTTGCCAGAAGACTCCTCAGCGGGAGCAGCCTCCTTGGGCTGCCCAATGGACAAATCCTCGACTTTTTTCTCTAAATCTGCAGACATGGCAGCTATCAATGGATGAAGGAATTTAGAGCTGGCTCTGAAGTGACAGCGGTCCACAAAAAAAATGAAGAGGTGTCTGGTAAATACCCGACCGCTGGAAAATGAGTCAATAGGTGCGCCCTAGGGCATCACGGCCAGGGACGGGGAATGTGCGCGGCACTTGGCGCCCTACACAGGCGAAATCTAGGGGCACGTCCACGGAGTGGGTACTGTTTGAGGGCGTCTTTGCCAGTCAAACTACACGTACTTCTCCTATTTGGCTAACCATAACTCTAGCAGCCTATGCTGTCAGTTGCGGACCAGTTGGGGGAAATAGAGAGCCTTATAGCAAAAAATGGCGCCTTGGTAGATACCCACGTACAGCGTTTGAATGACATGGCAGAGAGCATAGAGACGTGCCAGAGGGCACTGCTAGACTCCCGTTTCGTCAATTTGAGCACACAGTTACGCTCACTTTTGGAAGCACTCAGGGCCAAGACTCCACTTGTGCCGTTAGCGCTAGAGTCGGCTACCGAGAACAAAGACCTCCAGGCATTGATCGCTAGTAGCAGGGAGCTTATAGCCGAAGTTGGGGACGCTGCCTTCGGTCACGAGCTTTCAGAATGTCTCCACGGCTGCGTTGAGTCGTTTTCTGAGCAGTCCATGCGCAGTGAATAGGAAACAAAGATACCGAATCCTGTACTCTACACCTTTCCTGTAGGTCCTATATTCTATGTACAAATCTAAAAGGTTTTAGGAGCTAAGGCCACAATCTTGTTGTATTGCAAGTCCTTGAGTTCTTTCGCCACCACTGACGAGACTCTGGTTCCGAGTGGATCGCCATTCTTGTTGATCAACACACATGCATTATCATCGAATCTTACTACGGAACCGTCAGGTCTTCTGAATGGGGCCTTGGTTCTGACAACAACAGCACGGCAAATATCTCTCCTCTTGACCCGATTGCTAGCAGACTGGCCGGTTATGGCAGAGTTCAAAGGTCTGGCCTTTTGGATAACCACCGTGATCTCGTCCCCCACGCGAGCAAAGTTTTTAGGATTATGGCGCAAAACCTTGATACACTCAGCAAGCTGGGCCCCCGAGTTGTCGATGACGTTCAAAATGGTCTTCAAGTAAATCATGGTGGAGTATGAGGAGGTCTGTGCTGGGTGAGAGTTGAGCTCAACTTCAGAGCTCAGTGAAATTTTCATAGTCGATCACGTGACAACAGTCCACACATCGTGGCCCACTCTACGAGACAACTACCGGGGGACTTCTTCATTCCGGATCTACGATTCCTAAAATGGTAGCTACCTACGCTTCGATAATAGCAATGTCTATTGTACACCTGGCGCGCCATCTCTCTAATCGAGCCATCTCTTCTTTTTCGTAGCCAACGTGGCCTTACTCACTCTGGAGCTAGCGGGGTAGAAATACGTAGGATATGGCGCAACGGTAGCCCAGTTTACCGCCGACTCTGCCGTGTAATTCCAGCCTGGTGTGATAGTGGAGTGCACTTTGGGCGACGGAGAGTTCGACGTGTAGTAAGTGACTGCACTGGTGGGAAACCTCCTGGTCCAGGTGGTGTGGGTGATCTCAGAGCCAGGCTGTGTCTGCATGGGTGCGTATCTGGTTTTTCCTGTCTGCAAAGTGTAAGCAATTGTGAAGGACGCGGAGTTGACGGCGGCCGCATCTGCACCAGCGGTCTGGGCTGCTGGAGCGTCCCCAGTCGCCGTGGCAGTGATTGTAGATGCTGCCGTCATTCCTTTCAAGGTGAACAACTCCGAGTAGTGGATAGTGGTTGCCTTTTCCGCAAACGTGGTGTAGATTTGGAAATAGTAGATCCCATTCGGATACAGATCCAGCTCAAGCTTGGCGGTGTAAGTGTAGGGGGATTTGAAGGTGGAGGTCGTGAGTGCCGGTTTGACACATTTGATGCTGGATGAAGGCCCGTAGCACAAGGAGACGACAGAAGACACCGCATTGGCCAACGAAAACTCGTCGTCGGTGTCGGTGTCGTCGTCTTCCCACTTGAGATCTATAGTCACGTAGCCGCCAGATGCGGTGAAAGTCTGGCCAGATTTGGGCGACGTTATCGATACATCAGCAGAAACTTTATATATGAGGGCGAATATGAGCCAAAGGGAGGTGAAAAGGGCTCTGTGCATGGTGGATGAGAGCTTCCAGTGAAAAAATCGGTTTGTTTAAGTGCAGTGTTATTTTGAAACTTTGCTTCTAGCTGGGGAACTCTAATGCTCGGTGATTCAATGAAAATCTGACCCTTTTAACGCTCCAGCTCAGGTGGGAAGTAAAAACGTATGGAAGTGACACCTTGTCCACGGTTTGGTCGGGTCCCTAGAAAGTATCAATGAAATACAGTTCTTCACGAGCTACTTGTACTGGGAAGAAGCCTGGAGTCTGCAGATCGGGAAAGAAGCAAAATAACAGACGATATCGAGAAGGAAGCTTCAATAAATTGTGATTGTTGCCTTTTTTTTGTGTTAATAGTGAAGACAATAATAGCTTGGCGTAAGGGGGAGGAAAACGCAAGGGGTTCGGAAAGTGGGTGAATTTGCGCGGCAATTTGGAGCTAAGTGAGAGAGAAATGAGACGCGAATAGCGAAGGCATGAAGAAGAAGGCAGTGTCAAGGTAGACTGCCTGATTCGGAAGGATCAGGATAGTAGCGTGTAGGGTATAGTTGAGAAGGATATAGTGTAGAATGGCAGGCACCAAGAACGTGAGACAGATGCGGTAAAAAGACTGCCAGTAGACACCAACTCCAGCCAAAGATGCCACATCGCAAGTTCAACAGTTTATTTTTTTGGAGCACCCATCCATTTCCTTATTTACACGATCTACACCGCGAAATGCAGCAGAAATGCGCTTGGTGATTCAGCGATGCTATATATGCAAATTCTATCCTATGTATAGAGAGATCCTAGGGCACAATCTTCCCTGTGACCTGTGTCATGGCAGTGACGGCTCCGGTTTCGTACCGACCCGGCCCCGGGTAGAAGAGGCCATTTCGGAAGTTGAGCGGAACGTAAAGTTCCGCGCCGCCGTTGCAGCCACCGAAAGATTTTTGACGGAAGCTTCCTGCTATGTGATAAGAACCGTGCGAATCAGTGACTGGGCCAGATAGAAGTCGTCTCCCAGGCTCCCACTGGCCGAGCTTCCCCGAATCTGCTCCGGCACGTAGAGTTCAGGCAAGCTGTAATTTATGGAGTATTTTCCACTTAATGCTTGCAGAGCTGTGAGCTGTTTGACATTGCTGTATCTTCTTATGTCTCCAGTGGGCCCGGGACCAACCGGCCATGCCTGGTAGCTTTCCTGTTCCTCGCTGGACTCAGGTAGTTGTTTTCTGTCGTACTTCTTTCTGGACTTGTCCCTTATAAGTCCCAAGGAACCAAATGTTACCAATTTGGACACGAAGGTGTGGAGGTCCAACTTGGAGGGTTGTGGAGACGACATGAGTGGCGAGTATGGGAGCGGGTGTGAAAACGGGAGCAGCAAGGAGCTTGCAACTCTAGGAGGCACTGAATGTTAGTTATAGCCTCAAAATGCCCAAGACATAAATATCTTACTGTGGAGAACTACAATTTCGACTGCGGAGGGGGTCTATTTATGAAATACATCCATCCTAATCGGGGCTGTATTTCTCAGCCTAATCTCAAATTTACTAAAACAAAGTAACTATGATGAGGCAGGGTCGTGGAGTTAACGGCTGCGATCGGCCGAATGAGAATGACTCTTCGGGTTTACTGTTTGCGACATTTGCACAGAAGATAGTCCCCGGGTTGGCCATTTCTTAGGCTATTGCGGTCAGATGCATCGTTTGCTCAGATACATCGTCCCGCTCTATCGTCTCGCTTGATCGTCTTCAGTTGGTTTCGGTGGCATCGGGCAGGCAGTGCGTCCTCAGCCCCTTGCGCCCGATGCGCTTACCAAAATCTTACCAAGCAGGGGACTTGCTAAGGGCCGATTTTATCTCCGGTAGGGCTAAAAGAAATGCCCCTCGGGCACTGGGTGATTGAAAATAACGGGGCCAGGCACCGTATTCGATCGTTCGCGGATACAACGCAGCGGTTTTAACAAACCGGAGAGCCTTCCGTTCGGGCCCGTCAGCTTAAAGCCGCTGTGACTAGATGTGCATCACCATTTACGAGTGAAGACTCGTATGAGCAAGCTTCTTCGAAAGCTTCTGGAGAATGCGTGATTGTAGAGGCCAATCTCCTTATGTGAGAATTTAAGCTGAATCAAGAGTGGCATGGGCCCTTCAAGTTCTATCTTCATTTAAACCAAAAGGAAGCTCTATGTATGTCAATGTAGTGCTAAGCCGTACTTTTCTGGCCCGCAAAATGTTTGCCACAAGCTGACCAGTGAGCACTTTGCTTATACGTATACGACAAAATACTCACATTTGAGAGGAAATTGGAAGTTGACTATGTTTCGGAACAAATGCCTCAACTGACCCAAACAGGCTCAAACTCTGCTATATCCTGGCAGCTTGGAAGCATGGCGTGTGACCATAGCATGTTGAACCGCGGTCAATCGTGGCCCGGAGGTTCCAGGATCTGTATGCCATCCAGCGTTAATCTTCCCATCCTGCACACCAAGAAGACGTTAGATCTAGATCTCGGAATAATTCAAATCACCAGCCATTGCCTATCATTACAGGTCTCCACAAAGATGGCATATCACCTCTCTTCTTACATTTTCTGCTCCACCTCTTCTTGTGTTTGCCTTAGGAACCAAGGGTCTAATGGGCACACCAGGAAAGCAATAATGCTTATACACCACGTGACGTAGTGCCTAGCATCCAATAGTCCTACATTATTTACACCATCCGGTACCCGGGTTCTATCAAACAGCCTCTTATATTCCCCTCTTGCTGCAGGCTCTTCTCACTCAAGATTTTCAAAGTCTTTGTTTCCTGAACACAGTCCCCCTCCTATTCTTAGTCATCTCATCTGGGGTACTTAGCGGTTACCGAATGCGGCAAACTCAACGCGGATAAGCTCAGCTTGACATCTCCTATAAAGCCGCCAGCCGTTCCCATAATTTGGCTCCCGCTTTTCAAGAGTTGTATTCTTTCCAATCAGGCGCACAATATCTCAGTAATTACCTGAAAATGGCATCTCTTGATCTCAAAAACCCCGATCTCATCAGATCCAAGCCCTTCATCAACGGCCAATGGTTCGACTCCACATCCACCAAAACCTTCAAGGTCTACAACCCTGCCACCGAAGAAGTGATCATTGAGTTGCCAGACCAGACTCCAGAAGAAATTGACTACGCCATCAAATGTACCTACGATGCTTTTGACTCATTCAGAAAGACCTCTCAATACGACAGGTCCAAGTGGTTGAGGAACTTGTACACGCTAATGCACGAGAATCTTGAAGATTTAGCTAAAATCATTACCTACGAGAACGGGAAATGCTTGGCTGACGCTTTAGGTGAAATTAAATATGCAGCATCCTATTTTGAGTGGTTTGCAGAGGAGGCCAAGAGAATTTATGGCCACACTATCCAACCCTCAAACCAGAACAACAAGGTCCTCACCTACAAGCAACCAGTGGGAGCGGTGGGACTTTTGTGTCCATTCAACTTCCCCTCGGCCATGGGTGCCCGTAAGGCAGCTCCAGCCTTTGCCATCGGCTGCACTGCGATTTTGAAGCCAGATGGCCAGACTCCTTTGAGCTCGTTGGCGCTTGCTTACTTGGCTGACAAGGCAGGATTTCCACCTGGAGTTTTCAATGTCGTGTTGGTTTCTACCGAGAACACTCCTACATGTGGGTTGAAGTTCTGTGAGTCTCCCCTTATCAGAAAAGTGTCCTTTACCGGGTCCACCCAGGTGGGGAAACTCTTGATGAAGCAGTCCTCTTCGACTTTGAAGAAACTCTCTATGGAATTGGGCGGAAATGCGCCTGTGATTGTCTTTGACGATGCAGATTTGGACTTAGCCATTTCCCAGTCCATCGCGTCGAAATTCAGGTCTTTGGGCCAGACCTGTGTTTGCGCCAACAGAATCTACATACACGAGAAGGTTTACGACGAGTTCGTGCACCGGTTTGTGGAGGAGGTTAAGGGCTTCAAAATTGGCCACGGATTGGACGAGGATATCACCCACGGGTGCTTGATTAACGAGAAATCGATTTTGAAGGTGGAGGAGCATATCAGGGACGCTGTCAGCAAGGGTGCCACTATTTTGCACAAGGGAGGTAGGTTACCCGAATTGGGTAAGCACTTCTACGAGCCTACAGTCATTGGAGACATTACTCAGGACATGAAGGTGGTGCAGGAAGAGACTTTTGGTCCATTGGGAGCCATTGTCAAGTTCTCCACCAAAGAGGAGGTCTTGAAGTGGTGTAATGAGTCCGAGTACGGGTTGGCATCCTACGTTTTTACCGAAAATTTGAACAATGCCTGGTTCATGTCCGAGTTTTTGGAGTCTGGGATGGTTGCCGTCAACACAGGACTTTTCACGGACGCTGCCATGCCATTTGGTGGTGTGAAGGACTCCGGTTTTGGCAGAGAAGGCTCATTGTACGGCATTGATGACTACGCCGTGATCAAATCGATTACTTTGGGAAATGTTTATAGATAAAATACCAAATACAAGTCTATAGAATGTTAAAATTGTTGAAATACGGAGCCAAGCAGTTCGAAGCTACTCTTGTGGGCTCTGGAGGTCTATTGTAGGAGTTCAATCGCATGCGATTTCCTAAACGAGTAGGTATACCCAGGCTCCATATAAAGCAGCACTCCAGCCCAATATCGAAACAGGGCAAGCAAGATGAAGTTCTTGGTAGCCCCAATTCTCTTCTTCTACGGATGTATTGATACAGCAGCTGGAGCTGCGTGGTCAAGAGATACAGTTGAGGTGTTCCTGGAGCGCGAGTCCTTCATGGATTCGATATACGGCGAACTTGTCAGTTCTGAAGCCTCAGAGAACTTTAAGGCAGAGCAACTTGAGAGCGGCAAACTTCGCTACAGTTCCGATGCCGAATCCCAGGACCATCTACGCTCTCAATTGGCGCAGTACTTGGATACCCAGAACTATGGTGCCTTCCTGGAGCTTGTGGCTCAGTCCTCCAAGAGGGAGATGGCTGTCCAATCGCACGAGGCGTTCAGAAAGTACAAGAGTAAGATCGAATATCCAGATAAAGACGACACTTCGGATCTTAACGGGGTGAATTTCTTTGGTGGGATTCTAACCTTTGGACACTTTGAGACGTTTAATTGCTTTGACCCAAAGTTGCAGCACAGACCCATTGATATAGCCATAGTAGGGGCCCCCTTTGACACAGGTGTCAGCTATCGGCCAGGAGCCAGGTTTGGGCCCGAGAGTATCAGACTGACGGCCCGAAGATTGGGACAAGGCCGCACTCCTGTCAGGGGCAACGGCAAGCCCGATTCGAAGTTGATCAACGTCGATCCCTACGACTCCAACTTCACGGTGATCGACTGTGGTGACGTCCCAATGACTCCCTTTGACAACAGAATTGCGTTGAACCAGCTTTACAGGGGCGAGCGGGCCATTCACAGCCACAAGGCCAAGATTTTCGGCACCAAGGTGCCCAAAGTCATTACTATGGGAGGCGACCATACCGTGACGTTGATGGCGTTGAAATCAGCTTACGAGAAATACGGCAAGTTGTCAGTGTTGCATTTTGACTCTCACATCGATACATGGGACCCCAAGGTCTTAGGAGGCGATATCACCAGCTATATGGGAATCAACCACGGCACATTCTTGCACTACGCTGCTGAAAATGGGTACTTGGATAAGGAATCGTGCTTGCACTTGGGTCTCAGAGCTCCTTATATCAAGGCCAAGTATGATGTTGCCCACGATCACCAGTGTGGGTTTGAGACCATTACAGCCAGAGATCTCGACATTCTTGGCAAGGACAAAATCTTGGAGCAGGTAAGAGAGAGGGTCAAGGACCGGCCAGTATACATCACATTGGATATAGATGTTTTGGACCCCTCTGCGGCACCGGGAACGGGGACAGCAGAGGTAGGTGGATGGACCACGAGAGAGTTATTGAGCATATTGGACGGGCTTGAGGGCATCAATTTAGTGGGAGCCGATGTCGTCGAAGTCAGCCCTCCGTTTGACACCAATTCCGAAGTGACCAGCTTGGCTGCCACAGCTGTTATTGACTCATTTTTGGGCTTAATGATGGTGAATGATATGTAGAATGTATAGAGCAAGGGCTGTCATATGATTTTTTTGATATAGTTTATTTCAAGAGATTACGATGCTTGGTTTGTGTATTTTTGCATATTTGGTACTGAATAAGTATTTGGTTTTGGGTAAGCACATTTGGGGCTTATAGGAAGTGGTTCTGGAGTTGTGCGAAGATCACCTTTCTTTCACCAAAATGTGCATGGGTAGAGCAAAAGTGCCCATTTTGCCGGTGTCAAGTAAGGGAGAATGGGCAGTTGAGAGCAGAAAAAGAGTTCGGACAGAGATTTATGTGGTGTTGGTTTTGGCGGGTGTCTGTGTCGCCCGAGTTCTAGGTGTTAGATTGGCCTGGTGGTGAAGATGATATTGGACAGTGCTAGGTATTAATGAATAGACTAAATAAGAAACGTAGGAAAGATTGCACGGTTCTGAGAGAGTGACTATGACGCAGTGAATTCGAAAGAGTGAATTAGACAGCGAATTAGATGGAGCGACTATAGTGATTTATATCAGAGCGGAACTAGTAGAGAAAGGACCTCCAGTGTGTAATCCATAGATCGTAGGAGATACATGCAAAGACGATATTAGCCGAGCGGAATTGAGACAGCGGTGCGAAGATCGATAGTTGCCTCAGCTATCCACAGTTGGCTCGGCTATCCTCAGTTGACTCGGCTTACCAGACGCCGCCCAGTGAAGCATGGGCGCCTTCACAGCGAGCTGCCAAGATCGAACGCGTTAGATAGCGAGTCTGTCTTGGCCGGTCGTGGCTGAAAGCCGCTACTACAATAGGAATAAAGACAGGTCTAGAAGCTCAAGGCACTGAGTCTCCAGCGTAAAGGTTCGCAACCACAGCGATTTAGTCTGAACCTCGAGAATGCCCCAATGAGTGCAAGCTCGCGCATCGCAGAGACAGTAACGGTCGGGGCTTGGCCATGGTGCCAACTGATCAACTGTGCTGCTAGTGCATAGTTCACATCAGCTACTTGGCCACAGACTACTTTCTCCAAGTTCCTCCTCCAGACCATCGCAGTACGACCACCCTGCCCCTCTCTGCCTTCGCCCGTTCGTGACGGACCGTGGCATATGTCAACCGCCTAATTTCCTTCGGTTTTTTTTTGCGCGTTTCTCCCCTTCCATCGTTTCATAATTTCGCGTTTGCCCACTGAGCCTCCACTAGCGCCAGTGCGAAGGCCCTGCAATTAATTAGTACCAGGCTTTGCGGGACTTTCACGGCTCATTTTTTCTTTTGATTTAACGCACTGACCTTTTATCCTAAACTTTTCCTCCAGACGTGATCAGGGTATTTCTACAGCTTCTCCCAAGAACCCTTTTCGTTCGCTGTCTCTTAGGAACATCAGTTCCACCAATCATACCCGTCCCTCTATCACTGGTACACTGACCTCACACCACTTCATCCACTGACTTGTGCTCAGACTCATACCCGAACCCACAGTAACCTGTTCTACGCTCCTTACTACGTTCACTCACCGCTTCTATCAGAGCAGGGAAAGCAAAAAAAGATCACGAACGCACACACTCGGCATAACCCCCGACATCACTTGGCAACACGAACAATATCGCACACATACACATCCCTTGCAATATGAAGGCGTCTCAGTTACACACAATGCTCGCCCTCTCGTGCGCGTTAATAGCCGGCGCTTTTGCAGGTACAGTCGGCACCCTGGTGGGCTGTTACTCTGCCGTCAATGTGGCAGAATCCATCGGCACGTACGAGTACCAGAGTCCCTCATACTGTGCTGAGAAGTGCTCAAACTATGCGTACATCGCGGTCAAAAATGGTGCTCTCTGCTACTGTTTGCTGCTGATGCCCTCCACAGACGAAGTTTCGTCATCACAATGCAACACCGCATGTAACGGTTTCGGTTCCTCAACCTGTGGAGGACCCACCGTGTACGAGGTTTTCTACGGTCAAGGAACCGAGGATGCAACTTCTGCAGCTGTCAGTGACGACGCTTCTAGTTCCACTAGCGCCACGGAAACGCTGGAAAGTACCTCCTCCACTTCCGCTATAGCGACAACCAAGTCCTCCCAGTCGACATCTACCAGTACCCCTTCGACAACTAGTGCAGCCTCGAGTAACTCTGGATCCTCTACCACCTCTCAAACCTCTACCACCTCAAGCAACCCCACATCAACCACTTCCAGCTCCTCAAGTGCCACCCACAGCTCCAGCCCCAGCTCCAAAAAGTCAAGCAACGTTGGCCCCATAGTAGGGGGAGTAGTAGGGGGAGTGGCAGGATTGTTGTTGATTTTGGCGGGAATATTCTTCTTTATGCGCTACAGAAGAGACGCGGAAGACGATGACGAAGACGATGGATTCTATGAGGTTAAGGCTGGCGGGGTTTCAAGGGGTGCTTCTAGAAACAAACCCAACCCCTTGGACATGCCAATGACCAACCCATTCACACATCCTTCAGACGCCAATGTTGCAGCCGGAGGAGGCGGCGCCCATGGCCTAGTGGACCCGAGATTGAACCCTATGATGATGGGAAGGAGACGTTTATCAGAAGGTTCGTTGGCTGACGAGGCTGACTATTCGAGGAAGATTCTACAAGTTGCCAACCCAGACAGTTGAAGACAAGTATACTCCAGATAAAGGACAAAGGAATTGGGAAATGCTTCATTCAGTAATTGTATATTGGTATAATACGTGAAACAGTGGAGTTGTAGCGATGGAGCCGCAAATCCCGATAGTCAAGGTCCAGAACTCGGTCCTCAGGCTCGGTGCGTAGTCTCGAAGCTTAGGCTCGGGCCCTGGGCTACCGGATTGAGCGAGTATACATCTGCTCCGAACAACGCTTTGGTACAACCAATTCGGATTACCCCACGGGACAGAAGTTGAGCCAATTGTAGAATGCTCCTCTGTATGGGGTCCTGGTCTGGGCTTCCACAATCCGTCCGGGTGGCCCAGAGTTGCCTATAACATCACTACCCTTTACTAACTTCGTCCCACTAGAGACCGCCTATAGCATATTACCACACAAAGTAACCGCACGAGACCTACCAATCGTGGCATCCGTAAACGATGGCATTTCCCGGTAATTTGCGCCCCGGATTCTACGGTGCTGTCCCACACTATCTCTATATCTGACCCCGGAGATTACATAAGCGTACTAATTACTCAACCGAATTCTCCCGCACTGTGTCCCGTACCAACTCCAAGAGAATTCAGTGGTGTCATAATCCCAGGAGTGTACCTAGGACTAATTAAACTGCTCAAGCTTCTTTACACCATCTCCAGTGCTTATTCGGTGGACATTAGTGCACCCTAAGTGAGGAATTTCGACCATCTGTCAGCTGTAATAGAGCAATTACCAGGACCCCAAACGTAGGGAGAAATAATAACTGCCCCAGTTAAAGAAAAAATAAAAAGTCAAGGAATAAAAAGACAGCGGACCCCAGAATCCAAGCTGGTCCTTACTAACGCAAAATCGTCAGGATTTCATTATTTATTTATCCTTTTGGATCCCTCACTTGTGATAACGCATAGTTCCTCTTACAATGAAGTTAGTTCCATCGTACGAGAAGTCGATCCACGACCAACTCAGCACCATAAGAAATACCCTCATTACGCTAAAAAACAATAGAAGCAAGTATATTTCCTCCAAGCAGATCTATGGCATTTATGAGGAGTTCTTGGAGCTTTTGCATGAGTTGTCGTTAACTAGAAAAGATGAGGAATTGAAGGGCATCACTTTGAATTTGCCCACTGCCACCGATTTGCTTGTCGATGACATCTGGACTGTGCTCTCGTTGTGCTTCGTCACCTGTGGCTTGACCAAGTTTGCTCCTGCGACCTATCTGTCGCTCTCCACAGTCTACAAATTGCTCGACCACCTTAAGGGCTGTCAGGTGTACACAATGGACGACTTAGAGCCCATCCAGAAGAGGCTAGACGAGATCAAGGAAATCATATCGCAATCCGAAGATGACAATGAGAGTGACGATGAGGGAGAAGAGCACAGAAACACCCACAAACAAGAGGAGTTCTTACTTTTGAGAAACAAGTGGAACAAATGCCAACAGGTGCTTTCGGATCTCGTGAACTCCTTCAAAGAGATTCCGCCGGACTTGAAGCCAATTTACTCGCAATTAGTCAGCATCCGGAAGCAGCTCTTAAACTTCTTAACCAACGATGCTGCTCCCTCGGCAAAGCCGGCCACAAAAACTGCTATAGCATCTGCGCCACCAACGTCTTCCACGCCAACAATAACTCAGGTGCAGCTAAACGACAAAATCCTCTCGTTGAAGGAGCAGCTCAAAGAGATTGAAGCGATGAGAGATGCTGAGGGCAAATTCCCAAGCACTGCGCCACAGGAACAGCAAGATAAGTCCACGATGGTGTTGAATGGCTTGCTAGATGACTGCAACAATTTCATAAATGATTTATCCATTCAACAAGTGAACCCGGATATCTCGAATTTGTTCAAAAACTTGTCCATTCAGGATGCTAACTCTTCCAGTTATTCAGAGAGCGACTTGCAAACAATCAGCGACTTTAACAAGCTTTACTCGAAGTTGATCGACATCAAGTTGAAGCTTGAGAACCTCTTGGTGACCAGGAGATGGACAATGAGAGAAACAGACTTGTACAACTACTCTCAAAGCTTGAAGGACATTGACGAGGAGAGGAAGCAATTATTAGCATCAGCAGAGTCATCCAATTCCTTGGACCACCAAGTGAAGAAACTTCATATGATCATTCTTTATCTTTTGAGAAGATGTTACTCCATCATATATAAATTGTTGGAGAGTTCTGAGCCAGTATCAGAGTCATTACAGCCCATCCACAACCAGTTATCCACAGTGCGCCGTTGTTTACTTGAGATCAAGAGAATTGATGGCTTAAATAATTTGAAGGAATTATACCCGTATCAATTCAAGTTGGCGTCTTTGGACAATTTGAGACAGGATGGTAAGTTTATAGTGAATGGTTCGATTCCAGAGGGCCAAGGTTTGCTCAATGCGCTCTTGGCCGAGTGTTTTGACATCCTCCACGAGTTGAAAATAGAGTTGGAAGAAAAGGAGGAGTTGGCTTACGAGCAAGCAGGTGTCACTGAGGAAGATGGTCTTGCTGACAACATAACAGACGAGGAGGACATCCAGACGGATGATGAGGTGGAGTTGAAGCGTAACCGATACATGGGATTCAACGAGGCAGATTATGACCAGGATTCTGAATCCAGCGATTCCAGCTTCGAGTCAGATTATGAGGGAAACGATTACTACTGAGAACAAGGAAGAGAGGAGACGGTGTGGAGTAGTGCTCGTCAGCCTATTTAGCTTTTGCGCTTACATACTGGCGCTGTATTTAGACGAATGATAAATTTCATGAAACGTGTAGGAGAAGTAGGCGGAAAGGGGCATACTCCTAAAATTTTTCGTTTTTTATAATTTTTACATTGTAAGTTCAACCCTTTGAAGTGGTGAGTGGGTCTGCGGGTGAGTGCTGAGGCGTTTCCGTGCCCGCTATTGCGCAGGTGCGGGCTCTTTATCGCGTGTGCACACACGACCGAACTAAAATTGCCATCGAATTGCCAGTTCAACTGGAGGGAAGTACGACCATTAGCGACAGCTTCTTGTGACCTAGTGACGATATATTGACGGAGCAGTTGGCCCCGGAAGAGCAGGTGCACACGAGCGATTTTATTATTCTTCAGCAGGCTTTTAAGACCACCACAGCATAGCTCCCCGAGCCTATAAATCACAAGCTACCACATTGTCAAAAGCCCTAGCTTCGACTGATACCCATACACTAAAGCTCGACATTCTCCTTCTACAATGATTTCCGCTGGCATTTCTCGTAGCGACTTGGATTTGAGATTGGCTGGCATCCCCCGCAAGAGAAAGCAGCACGATGAAGAAACCAAAATCCATAAACCAGCATCCACAAAAAGGACAATATTATCCGGAGTTTCCCACTCAGGAGCAAAATTTAAGAAAGTCAAGACCCCCATGATTCTGGGCCAGCCTCTTCCCTTGAATAGAATAATCGAAGTTTTGGACCGGTCCCAACTTCAGCTGTTGTTGCAGAATATCATTCAAATACACCCTGAAACTGGTGATACCATCAACAAATTAGCTTCAAAGCCAAACATGAACGAATCAATAGAGCTTATCAAAGGCAAGTTTGATAGTATTTTAGCGCATTTGCCCTATAAATGTGACATGGAGTCGGACTACTCCTATTTAAGGATAAAGCCCTATCTAAACGAGTTCTTTCAGTGCTTAAGCGACTTCATATTGAGCAATTTACCTCCCATAGAAACAAGTATTTCCATCTCGTTGAAATTCTTGGACACTATCACCACCATGATTCACCAGTTACCAAATTTCACAAATCGAGAATTCCAGTATACCAAGATGATGGCGTACGAGCAAGTGGCAAATTGCTGGATCGTGATCTTGAGCAATAAGGGTGCCATGTACAACTCTATGGCTGGAGAAGATTCTTTGTCTTCCGAGCCGGGAAGCACTCCTGTTAGCGATACTTTGATCGCAGTCATCCACGAGCTCAATTTGAAGAGAAAGGTGCTAGATCACGACGAGCTTTCACAGGGCAAATTCAAAGCTGTGGCGAGTTTCATTGAGCTGGAAATTGAAAACCATGAGAGGTTCAATGAACAAATGAGCGGGAACTCATTGAACGATCTCATTACGGTGGATTACTCCAATTACTCTATAGCTGCTAGAACCTCCCATTGAGGAACCTCCCATTGAGGGATATCTGCATTACTAAATATAAGTATACATTCTGCCTGGTCAATGTTTCTTAGTTATTTCTGAGACGTTGCGGTTTTGTAGTGGCCATACATTTGTGTGGTGAGACCTCCCTACTCCCACAAAACAAGGACTTCTATTCCAAATACCGAAATGTCACTTCAGTTCGTCAATTCCATCATTTTGTGGCTATCGGACTTCCCAGGAAGCCCCGTTTCATGTGATGACTCCTTTTATTACTTGACGAAACCGAAGTGTCTTCTAGAGCTTCTTACATTTCTATTCGGCTTCTATGTGGACTACAACAAGAACTTAAATGTTCAAATATTCTTCCATGAACTCATAAAGAAACACCTAGCCTCAAAGAATCACTCGAAAACTGTTGACCAGATGAACGAGATTGTCGATACCCTAAACTTCAACACGCTTTTCTTGGAGTGCAACCTATTCACAGTCACCAAAACTTGTGAGTTACTATATTTCATAGGTACCCACACCTCTGATAAAGCTGCTGTGGGAATGACCTTGTTGAGGTTCTTGAAAGATGAATCAAAGGACTCTATCGAGTCGTACATGTCTTCATTCGCAAGGAATAGGTGCATCGATACATTAATGACCGAGTTCGACCAGGTCGCCGAAAAGCTCCCCCAGGATTACGCTTTGTTGCAATCTTTCCGGAACTTGAAAATCAGAACAGAAGAGCTCCTCATGTACACAGACGTGTCGAAAGTACGGGATACCGACTCAGCCTCCTATTTCGACGAGTCGTACGTTGACTCCCTTGAGTGGGAGAACCGGGTGTTGGAAAAATTGGCCTATAGACTAGCCTTGTAAGCCTATTTGAACCGGCTTAATGCAGACCCCAAAATGTCTTCCTTTATCACCTCTCCCTGTAGCTCACGTTGTTTCTTCGCCCTCCTGTCCTTCTCTATACGCAAGTTGCGCTCCACTCTCAATTTGCGTTCGTCTATGACGTTCTGCTTCTTCTTCCTCAAATGTGTCCGAAGTTTCGAGTTCTTAGAGTTGACATCGGGTCTGATTTCCGTTTTGTCGCCTTTACTTTCTTCTGTGACCTCTTCGATTTGGTCAGGTTTCAACCGTACAGTTCGAGCACGAGCATCCACAGTTCCAATGACATTAGGATCCAACGAAATGGTATCTGGAGAGAGCTTGTTAAGCAAGGATCTGACCTCTTGCTCCTGTCTTTGCTTGGCAGTCTCAAACGGATTCAACTCCAATGCATCGTAGTTGGCTTCACCAGCGCCTGGGATGATCAACGACGACACCCCCTTGGAGTGCCCGACCCCAAGGATATCTTCAAAGGGAACGTATCTCACCTTCTCGATTTTTGCTCCGGGAACAAGGTGGTTCATGTAAGGCGATTTCTGCTTTGTCTTGAACACATCCTTCCACACCGTCACATGCGGACCCCAGCCCACCAGAAGGAGCCCGTTGTCGGATATGTCAAGGGAACTCGCCGGAGTGGGCACGTAATAGCTGTCGATTTCCTGGAATTTACGCATGTCCCAGATCTTGAGCTTCTTGTCGGCACCACTGACCGCCATGTACTTGCCCTCTCTGTCCACCGCCACGTCTCTGATGGGACCTAGCGAGGACTGGAGCTTGACCAAGGGGGTCGACATATTGGGGGACCACATCGTCACAGTTCCATTACCGTGGCCTAACTGTATGACCGCGTTCCACGGATTCTGTTTCATGGCTGTAGTGGGGCCCAATTTTGTCCTGAGCTCACTGACTAAAGTTCCAGTGGACACATCGTGGAACTTCAAGAATCCAGTGTTTCCAGCGGTGGCAAGTAAAAAATGATACGGCAAAAACTCTAATAGGGTGCTGTCGATATGCTGTTTCAACCGGTGGAGTTCCATTCCGGTCTTGTCGTAGATGAAGGTGTACCGCTTTTGGGCCACTGCAAAGTACTGGTCGTTGTGGAGCGACTTGATGGCATGTACTGTCTCATTGAGATGCAACTCACAGTCCAAGGCTCCCGTGCGCCAATCTATGCATGCCACATGGCCCTTGCGGCCAGCAAGAAGTAATTCCCTGCCATTTCTGGAATAGTCGATGGAGTAGGGGCCATACTGATCGAGCTTCAACTCAAACTTCTTGGATGATGTACTCACATCCACCGCCTTTGCTATGTCATCCTGCTTAAATTTGTAGGTTTTTTCCATGCCTTCGGCCTCAAGGTAACCCGCCTCCTCCTGCAAGAGAAGCTCGGTTCTAGCAGCAGAGGCCACTGCATCTTTGTACTGCTGATCAACCCTCTTTAAGCCTGCTTGTAGCCGTCTGTTGTTTGTATTCTTCGGCTTTTTCTGGGGCCTGGCCTCAGCCCGTTCATACTTGGCAGTGGGAGGATCAACAGTGCTCATTTGGGAACTTTTAGCAAACCAGAAGCCGAGAAGCAGTGCAGTTGTGAAGCGTGTAGGTGTAGATCCAAAGCCAGAGATTTTTTCTCATCGCCATGTGTGCAGGGGACCGATGCTCTGGTGTTGCAGCTAGAGCAGTAAACACTGGCACCGCAAGGTATTTACAGGAGAATGACATGAAAGTTAGCAGACGACATTCCAAGCTCATCTACAATACAGTGACATATTTTAAGCCTAAGAATCATGTGTGGGCTGTTCTGCATTAGCATGAAGAAAACAGAGCTTCTGAGGATAAGACAGCACTCATTGATAACATTCCTGCATATGGGACCACCAAACCACCAATCTCAGGCTTTGGAACTCTGATGATGGATCCACAGTCAAAGATGTTCAGAAACCTGGCGCCCAGGGCGGTGAAATCTGCCTTTTTCCCTAGGCCTCTTGCTATCACTGCCGGGCTTGTAATAGGGACAGGTATCGCAGTTTATTCGCTCGACTCCAGATCAGCTATTCATGAGTATGTTTTTTGTCCACTCATTAGAGCCTTCACCGACGCTGAGCAGGGTCACAAGTTGGGCATTGCGCTCATGAAATATGGCCTTGTGCCCAGACTTCTCGACGACAAAATCAATAATCCCCCGCAATTGAAAGTATCCGTTTTTGGCAAGCAATTGAACAACCCCATTGGTGTTGCGGCCGGGCTAGACAAGGAAGGTGAGGCTATTGACTCGCTCTTTGACTTGGGCTTTTCGTATGTGGAAATTGGTTCTATCACCCCAGAGCCCCAGCCAGGCAATCCTCAGCCGAGATTCTTTAGATTACCAAGAGATGATGCCGTGATAAATCGCTACGGTTTCAATTCCTCGGGCCACTGGAACGTGGTCGCACGCCTTAAGCAGAGATTCTACAAATTATCGCAGAAGTTCCAAGTGAGTGACAGTTTGGGTGAGGCGCCTTTCAGCAACTCTTTCCGGGATGGCAAGATCTTGGGCATCAATTTGGGCAAAAACAAGTTTGGTGACGAGGTGGAGGATTACGTCAAGGGTGTATCGAGATTAGGCCCTTATGCGGACGTTTTGATTGTGAACGTATCATCGCCAAATACGCCCGGATTACGTGACCTTCAGAACGAGCTGAAGTTGACCAACCTTTTGACCACCGTGGTCGCCGAGAGGGACCAATTGAAGACCAACTTGTTGGGAGCCAAACCTCCTGTGTTGGTAAAAGTTGCACCCGATCTTACTGAGCCTGAGATCGAGTCCATTGCCAACTCTGCGAAAACGGCAAAAGTGGACGGTATCATCATATCTAACACCACCATCCAGCGCCCTGTGGAGCGCTTGCTAACCACAGACTCGGCCTTGGTTTCTCAAACGGGCGGTCTCTCGGGCAAGCCCTTGAAGCCATTGTCATTGCAGGCGTTGAGATACCTCAGGAAGTACACAAAGGACTCAAATTTGGTGTTGATCGGCTGTGGAGGCATTTCTTCGGGAAAGGACGCCTTAGAATTCGGCAAGGCCGGCGCAACATTCATTCAGGTGTACACAGCATTTGCCTACAAGGGGCCAGCATTGCCAGCCAAAATCCGGGACGAATTAGCCTCAGAATTGCAAAAGGAGGGCAAGACATGGGAGCAAATCATCGGAGAGGATGACAAGTAGAATCCAAAAATATAAATTTAGAGATCTGAATCTAGTAGGGTTCTGGAATCGGTATAGAAGGGTAACAAGTAGCCTGCCTTGAGATGCTAGCAGATGGAACATTAGGAGCGCTGAGAACTCGGGACACCTCCACGCGTTCCTAAACACACCTGCATATAATACCATCATAACAACTTCTCATGAGTAAACAACTGTCAGTTAGTGCCAGACCCGCTAATTTCTCCCATGCTGTCGGTACCGAGGCCCATAACTCCTCGGAGACGGCTGCACCGCTCTTCTGGCACTTTCAATGTTCTTTCTCGGTCTCCCAAGGTGCACTACCCAGTCGACCCAGACAACCTACCCCTTGAGTCTCAGACGAACACCGAGAAGTTCGAGAAGCTCAGCGATGCCATGGAGGAGCTTGAAGCCAACATGAGTGGGCTCCTGCAGATCCACGAGTCATTATGCGGCGAGCTTAACGAGTCTTTTGCCAGTTTTTTGTACGGGCTTCTGATGACGATGTGGTGCGTGCATTTTGCGGGACGCCCGTCGCGAGATCAGTGGGAGAAGGTGAAGCTTGTGGAGGGCCTTGACGATCGGATTGAGGAATTGAAGGAAAAATTGAAGGTTTCTAGAGAGGAAAATGCCAAATTGAAGAGCAGATTACAGGGCAAGACGGCAAAGGCGGCCATTCGGCCGCGAACGACGGGGTCGCTCAGAGCTAGGGGCCCTCAAAATGTGGACGACACCAGCGAATCCTTTGTCCTTAATCCCAGCACCGATTCCCGGGTTTCAAAGATCCCTTTGAAGACAGAGCGAGTCAGGGGCGACAAGGATCCAAACCTAAACCAGCCACCACGCTACATGCAAGGCCTTTTTGATAGCACAAACACACGAATAGCGGGACGCCGGCCATTCAGAAGCGATTCCGGCCGGGTCCGGGAACAGAGGCCACCGTTCAGGTGATTCTTGTGTATATTATGTATATTAGATTGGAATAGAGCTGCTAATTAGCATTAGATCTAAGACATCAGTAGAGCGCTCCAAGCGCCCCTTTTACATGGGCCTAAACCCCTAGAATGAGCAAAGCATTATTCATTCGTCTATTTAAATCCTTGCGTGGCGAACCGTTCGCCACTTAATCCATTACCAGTCCTTTATGGCCTCCCTGATCGTTCATCCCTCAATCAACTTTAACATTAGCTCGTAGCGCACCTGCTGCACCGTTTTTTGCTGTTGTGAGGCTATCACCAACAAGTAGTCTTTATTCTCCATGGAATTAAGAATAGTTTGACGCCTCAACTGCTCTTGGTACGACATGGCCGGGGACATATGGACAGTGTACCGCCAGAAGGTACTTGGTCCCATCCGCTTGTAGCCATCCGCGCACGATTTTGTGTTCATTACAGAGAGTGGTCAGGCCAAAGATCCAACCCAATACCTTAGCAGACCCCACCATGTCGATGGCAGATTCACTTTCCGAGGAGGACAAGAGACGCTTGTTGCGTGAAAGGCGGCAGGCCAAAATGGCCTCAAAGGCTAATGACAGGCTCAATGCAATTTTGACCTCTGGATCATCGGTGAAGGACCCGGTAACTTCACCCTTGGTCAAAGAGGAGGAAGAGCCTGAAACACACGACGTGAAGGTGATACCTGTACCGATAGTCCCGATTAAAGACGAAGAGGATGAGCCTGCAGAGGATCCTTCGGATGGCGATATTTCCGAGGTCAACACCATGGCCCAGAACCCGGAGGACTTGGACGCCATACTCAGCCAGCTCTTTGGCGGAATCCCCAGAGGTTTAGGAAGTGGGGCTGCCGGATCCGAGGGCTTATTACCAGGGTTAGGTGGTCAAGACTCCGAGAATGACCCATTTGCTATGATGATGAAAATGTTCAATGGGCAGGGAGACATCCCCAACATGGGTGGCGGACCCTCGCCTAGCGACGAGGCCACGAAATACCAGCTTGAGCTCGAATACTATAACGCCTACAAACAGAAAAAGGTCCGGCTTGGGTTCTTACTAGTCAGATACGTGGTCACTTTGGTCAATTTTTTCTACCACTACTTCAGAGGCGCCTCTATTGCCGAGGCGACCGGCGTTCCGTCGGCTCTTCAATCCTCTTCGCATGCCTCCATCCGCAGACTCACAGCTTTGTCCAATTCTACCAGTTTTTTCACCTGGTTTCTCACGTTGGAAGTGGCAATACTTGCTACCTATTACATAGTGCAAGCCAAGGCAAAATACATTGCAAATAGAGAGAGCTGGATACTCAAGGGCATGACTATGGTGTCGATGTTGCTGCCCAAAGTCAGCAGATACCAGCCCTTGGTGGTCAGATTGTTATCATATTGGGAGATTTTGGGCATGTTTTTTGGAGACTTGGCGTTGGTGACATTTCTATTCGGCCTAGTGAGCTACCTTGGGTAGCACAGGACACTACAATTGACACTCATTTTCTCAAGGGTATAATTGCTTGAAAACTATATACATAATGCTAAAGATCATTGTTCAAGAGCTCTCTCACCAGCTATCCATATGCCTCTTCTTTGCCTGAAACACTTTCTCTGCGCCTCCAGTGTTGCGTGACTTGATGAATATGTAGACCAAGAGGCCCGTGCTGAGGAAAGACAATCCGAACCAGGTCACCAAGTACTGGAGGTGGTTATTGGTAAATCTGACTTTGGGGATCGTACCGATAGGTACGCCCTGGTCCATGTACTCAAACGGCTGATACTCCACGGTGGCATCCTTGTCTTTGATTGAGGAGATGCCATCGTCCTCGGTTGACTCTTTCTTAAAGAACCAGCCACCTGATTTGGAGCTGTCATTCTTTTTCCATTCCGGGTGGTCTCCCATGTCATACAATGCTTGGCAGTATACGGGGAGCGCTCCGCTCTGGTGCGCCATAGCTTCGACGTCTGGGACAAAAAATTGTCTCGAGCCCTCCTCGTGCGAGAACTGGAGAGATGACCGAGGCGGCATGACTCGCAATACCCCCACAAGTTCAATTTCGCCATGTGGGAAGGCCAAGTGTTCCAAGTAGCCTCCTACTCTGTTTTCAGGGATGATCTTTTCCTTCGATATCCAACCCCTCTCCACTAGGATGGGCTTACCTCCGTTAGAAGGTACAAAGGGGCAGATAACCAAGTAGCCAATTTTGTCGTCTCTTTTTCTCGGGCCCAAGAACATTTCCTGACTGTAGTCGAAATGCCCCTTGAGTTTGACCTTTCTGTACTCAAAATCTGAAACAGCCTTGGGGTCGATATTTGAGGGCAACTCTTCAATTGGGGGAAGTGCCAACAAATACTCGCTTCTGGCAATGAGCTTGGATTTCCAGTCAAGCCTTTTCACCTGCCAGCATCCCAACGCAAAAGATATCACTGGCATGGCGATCATTAGCCCCAAAGTAAAGCGTCTAAGACCAGCAGTTTTTGCCTGCTGCTCAGACTTGGCAAGGTTTGTGACGCCTGTTTTGATTGGTTTCCAGTCCACGGTGGAAGTCTTGACCGATCTGGTAAGCCGAGGAGCTCTCCTAAGCAAAGAAATGGGCTTTATGCCCACTCCTAAAAGGTGCTTCATTATGCCGCTCGATAAAGAAGCTCGATAAAGATGCGAGGGGTAGTCTTTCGATTTATTGGTCGCAATGGCGCGAATGCTCGCTTACTGTAACGGTCCTCGCAAGATTAGTGAGACTACACTACAGCTAGGAACAGAGTCTAGAATTAAAGATGGTATGTGGTCGCTTCCCGTTGGATAGCAGACTAAAGATTGCAGCAGTCGAGGTACAAAATCTTGTACTGGACGACGACAGATGACCCGTCAATCACCGTGGTGGTAGTGGAGGATCCAGTAGACACGTAGGAGGTGGTCGAGGGAGCCGTGACGCTAGAAAAAGTGAGCGAATTTGCTGTTGTGGGACTGGCAGTATCAGATCCACCACCAGATTGAGTTACGGCAGTACCAGAGCTCGAGATAGCGCCTGGGCTTGGACTAAGGCTAGGCGTGGAACTCGCAGCGGAAGCAGAGCTCAAAGTAGAGGCAGGGCTCACCGCAGAGCTGGCGCTAGAATCAGAGGAGGTAACAGCAGAACCAGAGGCACTCGATGCAACTGACGTGACAGCAGCCGAGGAGGTGTCCCCTGTAGCAGAATTGACACCAGTAGCAGAACTATCAACAGTTGCAGGTGAAGAGGAAAGCGCTGGGTCCAGAGATTGCAAGATGGCAGAGAGCGTTTCAGCACTCGAACTTGCAGTTGCAACCGTCTCAAGCACTTTGCTTCCCATTATAATAGTAGAAGTAAGATCACCGAGCGAGTTCGTGTAGATATACTCAGTTTCAAACACCTCTTCCTCCAAGATAACTGTCTGGGTGACCACAGGAGTCACGGTGGTAGTGACAGTAGCATCGTAGGTGACCGTTTCGGCAAGCGCCCCGGCAAGCAACAAGGCCATGAGACAGCCGCGCATAGTAAAGGAACGTAAATAGTTGGAAAGGATGGTTGAATATGGCTTCGTTTCATATGAGAATTACCGCACTCCCTATATATATTTGCGGGAATGGGTAGATAGGAATTCTGCAGCCTGAAGTTGCATCAGGGATATTTTTTCCATCGCTGCTCAAAACGGTCTTGATCATTCCAAAATGTGCTGCTAGGTGACACATTGGGCCATGATGACGCCTAAATGACAACCACGGAGATTGAAATTGACAAAATGCTGGCTCTTGCCTTTATTCAACATGTTGGATCTCATTTTACGAGTATTTTGCACACTTTTTGCGAGGGCTGGTTGTTCTTAGCCAGCCTCGTCGGGGATTTGCTGCTTGATGCGCGCCCTCTCGGTCGGAGTTGTTGCGTATATCGCATAATACGGCCATCGCCTGTACCATACGACTTAATAATACAGTACGGGGATCTCTCTGTGTGCCCGTACTAGCCTTTCTATGTGTCCGCTCTAGCGTGGAAAAAGAATACGGAGGCCAAGCCTCCAGGATGGCTGGCTGAAAAGCAGAAATCAACTGTCACGTGACCAAGTTTGAGTTACTTTCCCTTTCCCTCTTCATTTTATCTTCATTCACTTGTTCTCTGTTTAATATCGTCGATGCTCTCCTTCAATCTCGGAAATTCGTGTGTCAATTTGTCCCCGAGTACATCTCTCAATCTGCCAAAGGCCTGCATTTTGCCCTTCAATTTGGCGTTGCTCTTGGCCGTCAGCTCCACGAATTCACGGGTGTAGATGTCGGGATTACGGCCATCCTCAATGTAGGTTAGCACGTCTATGGGAATAGGGTACTCTGCAGTATTGTTGTTTTTCTCTATCGACGACAATTGGTCCACCAACTGGTTGGTCTTGTGAATGAGTGCAGTGTGGGACTGGGCCGTGCCCTGATTATCATGAACTAAGACGCCAAACTCTATAAAGTTTTCAATGAGCGACTGTAGCAACTCCACCATAGCCACTAGGGGCTCGTTTTCCGGCGTGGATGTGATGTTGGCGGTGGTCATAGCGAAAGAAGGATATCCAGAAAGGCAGATGAAACGGTGCAAATGAGACGGAAAAAGCGTACAAAAAGTCCCTATAAAAGCAGCTATCCAAATATCTATCCAGAGCGACTAAGAGCAGATTTCAGAAGAATCAATGTGCTTCAAATGGCGGCGTGGTGCTATCTGATAGTTTTGGTCGACGGAGATCTTCTGTGCGGGAGTCCACACGTGACTGCAAACCCGGTGCTCGCGCTAGTTACAGGAAGAGGAGGTGATTTGCAGTTACTTGGCACGCATACCAAACAACTGCAAAGGGCCTTAAAAAACCTGCTTTGAGTAGCATTTGACACGCTAATTCACACACGCGTAAGTTTTCCAAAATCTACTTTTTTCTGCCCATATTCACGATGTCAAAGGTGGTGTCCTTCCATTATAACCCAGACAGATGGAATGAAGCCCAGCGATTGAAAGAAAAAAGACTTGCCATTCCTGACATTTCAGTAACCGCATCCTCGTTGAATTCCGCCGAGGAAACCCCTGTCGGCTCGAGGCCGAGCTCTCCCTCTCACAGCGCAGGTGATGGCCAGGTGACGGTCGTCGATAGTGAGTCCCCTGTACGGAACCCATTCACGAGCGAAATTGAAATGACTCCTTCCAAGTTGGTGACAATAAAATTTGACGCTCGCACAGCCTCCAGGAAGTCCCGTTCAGCTTCGCCCGTCAGAAGGCGATTCAGCACACCCCCGCCTATGGCCCTTGAGGGACATGAGGGCAGAAGCGAATCGAAAACAGGGCACAAGGGGCAGAAGGAAAGGGCAGTAACCCCAAGTTTCGAGGAACTTATCGCGGCAGTTTCAACGTACAAGGAGATTCTGGACAGTCGGGCCAAACCGTTCAACGAAATGGAGCAAGAATGGCTTGTGGACGTGAAGTTGATATCTCAGAAATTGCATTTTCTCAGAGAGGCCTACAAAATTGTGCAAAGTGTCCACAGACGCAAAGTTGAGTCCAAGAACGTGGCAAATGCCTCTTTCATTAACGAGGTCTCAATGACGCCCAACTTGGACACCACCCCGGTGCCGCTGGACATAGAGGAGCAGGAAGCGCGAGCCGACTTGGGCTTGAGCCAGCTCCGGTCAGAGCAGGAGAGAGACGAGAACGATGAAGACGATGACGAGGACGAAAACGGCTACGATTCGGCCCAGCGCGCCCGCGGGTACTTCGACGACTCCCAGGACGAGCTCCTGGCTTCCTCATTGAAGTGACTGCGATAGGGGCCCCCATCACCAGCGCGATGATCGGTGGGCTCCTGGCTGCGCTACCCGAGCTGGCTGCACTATCCCCTGGCCGCGCCCCTAGTAACTTCCTGCATATATCTCATACACTATCACTTATCCCCCGAAATTGGTCAGTATCCTGACCACTAGTAGAGCCCTTCGCTTGGACAAATCAAAATGAAACCAGTTGTGTCCACAGGCAATGCTTATTTCTGTACCATACTCTCCACATTTGCCATTGTGATCCTTTCTTTCATTGGATATCTTTTCCAGATTGGGCACGAGTCGATGGTGGGCTCAGTAAACGACCCCGAGGATGGAAAAGCAGTAGCAAAGACGGTTTTTGGTGCAGTATTTGTGTATTTGGCATTTTTCGTCTTTTGTGGGCTCCAGGTTGTCCTAATCCAGAGACAAAATAGAATCCAGTTGTGAGGGACGACGCTACCACTCTACAACTTCAGACCACGAAAGCCACGAAGCTCACCAGGACGTTGGAAAAGACTAAAGACAGAAATTCCGGACCTTTCTGGGGAGCCATGCAATTAAATTACATTCATTTCTAAGCCCAAGACAAATCAGCCCCTGAGGTTCTGAGCACACTATTATGAACCTTCCGGGCCATCTACATAGAATAAACAAAAATACAATAAGCATGTAGGAGAACTATGAACGGTTTTACAACTTGGCCACAGAATCCTTGCCCTCTCTCCAGGTAACATTACCGCTCCAGTCGCAAATATCAAACACCAGCAATCTGAGCTCGTCCAACTCCTCTTTAGAGACACCCACGTTGACGGCACCACGTAAATGGCCCTTCAATTGTGGATTGACGTCCTGGGGGATCAAACTGGCCACAATACACATGGAAGTTTCTGGTGCCGACAAAACCTCAGTGAAGCTCAACAACGGCGAATAGGCGTGGTGGTAGGCAAAGTACCAGAGGTCAGGGTACGCAGTCAACATCTGTCTTTTTATCCTCATGTTGACCTTGGTGGAGTATATATCGTTCCAGAAGTTGGAGCCTCGGATAAGGTCCTTCTGCACCTGTTTGGAATCCACGGACTGGGGGCAGATGGGCCCGTCGATAGTGTCGATGGTGGTCAAGCCTTTCTCAGACTCGATGGAGGAGAATCTGGTACCCGTGAAGTCCTCTGAGACAATTTCGGAAGAGGGAACCTGACCTGGGTGGACAATGACCGGTCTCAACGGCGCAGACCCGGGCAACAACGAGGTGGGCGTCACGTTTCTCAAGAGCATCAAGGCGTTGATCGATTTGGGGAGCCCTGCCAATGCACTGCTCTTCAATAGCACCTCCCTGATTTTGCAAGCAATCAGCAACTGGCTCTCGTGAATGTCCTCCTGCTTGTCATACTTGAAGGCAAGGGGCAATTTGTCGTAGTAAGTGTAGGGGATCAAGATGTCAGGCAAGTTGACGCCGACGGCAGTGTAATCCGCGTACTTTTCGGCCAGCAAGATCGAGTCCTGGGCCAACTGAAGCAAGTGCGAGTCCGTGAGGAGCCTCTTATCCTTGGCGACGGAGTTCTCCAAGAGCTGCTGGCGCAAGGCGAAATGAAACACTTTGGGGATCTCCTGAGGCTGGTTCACGACAGAGAGACATGCACATGCTACCAAGTACCAGCTGTTGTGGAGATTGGGGTACTTGTAGGCAAGTCTGACCAACCTTTCAGCGTTGAGGACGGTCATAGGATCGAGTGTGTGCGTGGTAGAGAAAGGATGTGGGGAGTAATAAAAGGCTTCGATGAGAGCTGGGATATGCTGGAATATCTGAGAGTTGGAAAAATTAGCTGCAAAATAAGCCGAATTACCGGGTGATTGCAAAGTTACCACACTTCCACAAGTCCAACAATAATATTTGGGACGGTGGGTGTTTGGCTAAGTCTGGGGTTCGTTGAACGGGCACGACACTTCCTCGGATCGGCACAAGGTGGGGAAATGGCGCGCCCACCATTTGGGTGCAAATTCACCCATTCCACGCTATCACAGGCACCGTCTCCGGATCAGCCAAGGCCCGCGCACAAGACAAAATCCCCGGCTACGGCGGCCTACACCGAAGACCATTCCGCCTATTTGGTCCGAGAGGAATTGATCCGAAAACAATCCGAGAGGTTATATTGGAGGTAATTGACCCGAGTGTTATGACCCCAAGGCTATTTGATTCCTGAGCGAATCCAGCGCCTAGCGATTTCATCCTTGAGTCTCTTGCCGTTCTGCACGGTCCACGGTCCCATGGCCCAGATGTGGTGAGCACCGAAACTGGGGGCGTCTGTGCGTGGTCCTATCGCAGAGGCCTCCGCTAAGCGAAATTCGTCCTCGTCTGTGGGGCCCGTGCGCTCGGAGTACACGTCCTCCCACGGGCGCATGGTGCGATCTATAGGCACCCATTGCTTTTTCCTCCACACCTCGCTGCCCACCATTTCCTTGATCCGCAGTACCGCTCTCTTGTAGGCGAACTTCTCGTCCTCGCCGGTAAATGCGGACACATTTTGGAAATCTGGGCCGCGAACACCCATCTTCACCCCCTCGTAGTCCTTGGTGTACTCCGATGCATTAGGCCGATATGGGCTCTCTAGGTCCATCACCGTCTTGGCAAACATCTCCTCGTTTTGAACCTGAAGCGTGTCGGTGCTAGCTGAAAGGATCTCGGAGTCTGGAAAGAAAAGCTCGTCTATGGGCACTGCTGTTCGCACGTAGAACTGGCACTTGGCCTCGTAGAGCGCATCGATCAATGTGATGAACCGCCGGGCTTCGTTCTTCATTTTTATGGTGAGCACAGGCACGTTATCTACAACCACCGTCTTGTATGTAGATGCCAATGTGATGTAATCTGAGGCAAAAAACAAACCCTCGCAAATGTGAGAAAACTCAAGGTAGCAGCAGGTGTTGTCCCGGAACGTCAACGGTATCTCGGTGGTTCTATTATAGACGTTGATGGACGAAGGAGTACCGGACTCGATGGTCTCTCTGCCCTCCAAAAGACGATCTTCTATCAATTTTCGCCACTCCGACTCGTGCTTAGGGCTCTCTTTGACCACCATATTCTGTGCGGTAGCCGAGTTCAAGAGGCGGTAGTCTCTATCCGAGTCCATGTCAACAGCCTCACAGCGCGAGTGGAGTACCCCCACAAAGCTGCGGAAATTCTTCTTGTGGAACTGGTTCGAGTAGAGATCTTCGGGGAGCTTGTTGGAGGTGGCCACCAACACGCCGCCGAGCTTGAAGTAGTAGGTAAAAAGAAGCTTTACTATGTTGGCAGCAGCCACGTCGGGCAACATGAACTCGTCAAGAATAAGAATTGTGCTTTTCTGGATCATATTTTGGGCTATTTCAAATAGAACAAACTCGCTCTCTATTGTCAAGTTCTGGTTCTTCCGGCCGTCGAAGACCGTGGCCGTGAACAACCGCTCGTTTTGTATGCGGTGCATCTCATTGAACACCCAGAGAATGAAGTTGTTGTAGTGCCAGCGCATCTTGGACGCGTGGGGCAATGAGTTGGCAAAAATGTCCATCAACATGGACTTTCCACAGCCCACCTCGCCGTTTAAAAGGAGGCCCTGAGGAGTGGCAATATTGTAGAGCTCCTCCTCGTCCGTCATTGTTCTTATGAGCTCCATCTTCTGGGTGTCGGGGTCTTTTCGAAACAAGTCTTGGATGCTGTCAAGCCTCAAAAAATGTGATAATCGGCTATTGGCGGAGAGTCCGGATAACTGCTCCGCCTGTTTGATCTCCAACTTGCGAAGAAGGATCTTGATTTTTATGCTCAGGTCCTCGGGCGCACGATAGTCCTTAAGACGGTGGTAGAGCTTTTGGAACTGCTTCATCACTCGGAGCTGGGCCTCGTCTTTACGAAGGAGCCCAAGCTTCGTGTAGTTCTGATAAAGGGCAAAGGGGTCGGTGATCACAAGCAGGTTGGAGCCCACATCGCTCAGATCGGGGAGCCTCCCTTCGACGCCGTAGGGGCCCGAGGTGCTGCACAGGCGAAGACCAACACGCGAGAGTCTTAGACGAGGAATCATGCCACCGGGCTTTGAAGGACGTTGTTTGGGCATTATCTTTTTGATCAGCGGAGCAGTGAGAAAGAGGCGCGCCAGGGCCGTGCGCTCGGGAACGCCATAGCCGCTGCCCACCGCACATCTCCCTCTACACCGCTCTACTGATTCTCTATGCCCTAATACTATGCTCTTATATTATGCCCTTCTATGCCCCGTTCTTCCTATGCAATTTCATCCGCGCAAACTTCCTGTCCAACGAATTGGAGAGGCCATTCATCTCCTCGTCCGAGCGCCCATACAACTCGAACCACCACTTGATATCGGTGAAGTTAAAGAACAAAACCCCGTCATTGACAGTTGTGCTGTCCTTGGAATACTCAGGGTTCATGAATTCCTGTGTACGCGAATTGAAGTAGTCCCACGCCGAAACGGTGCTGTTTCTCATCTCATATACCTTCTTCATTTCCCTCTCCGAATCGCACAAAAAAGTCCCATATTGGCACGAGTAGTAGTGGTAGAAGAGCCTTTTGAGGAACCGGCTGTTGAATTCAAATGCGGATGGATGCTGCCGTAAAATCTGGTACACGCAATCGAGAAACTGGTGGAAAATTGGCGACTTGTCGCTGCTGCCCGAGTAGGAAGACCCGGAGAAGGTGATCTTGCCGTCCTCAATGTCTATATCGGACGCCTGGTTGGACGCCTGGATAGCGGTGTTTTTTATATGCGTTGCAGCTCGCTGGAAGAACCCTGTGACCTTGTTACCGTTGTTTAGTGATTGCAGAAGCTGCATGAACAGCGTCCCAAATAGCTGAGACGCTTCCCCTGGCACGTCGATCTCGGAGTCTTGCTCGGCGGGATCCTGGGCCTGATTTTGGACCTGATTTTGGGCCTGGCTCAGCAACTTCGCCCCTATGCAGCCACCATGGTCTCCCCGGATGGCAAACTTGAACCCAAAACTGATCCACTCCTTCTCTATCAACACCATAAACCCCTTCAATGTCCTATAGTATGGATCAAGACATAGCTGCAGCAATGCAGACACCTGCGAGGTCCGGTCCCACCCATCGGAACAGTGGATGACCACGTTCGTGTTGTTTAAATGAACTGATTTGGTGATGCGGTCCACAGACTGGAGGATAATCGAGAGCCGGTGGAGCCACTGCGTCTTAGTCAACGCCTGCTGAAGCAAGGGGTACCCTGAAGACGTGCCGTCCTTCTTATCCTGCACGGGATACTTGTCCAAGTCGTTCAAAATGGCTGTAAGCTTGTTGAGCGAGTCCCGCATCACATGGATGTTGTCTATGTTGCAGAAGATCTTCTCCACCAGCCGTGTTGGGCTGGCGCCCTCGCTGTTTCTGCCTCTGTAATTGTCGATGTTTTCTGTGCCTGCGCCTAGGGCGTGCTGGGCCATGGCATTGGTGACGGGCCGCAAATCGACAATGAGATTGCGCTGCGGTTGCTCTATGAAGCTCAGATCGTCGTTCTGGGCAATGTTGTAGCCGCGCTCGCGTTCTTGGCTGTGAAATATTTCGCCAATAAGCTTCTCGTCCTGAAGGGACCGGTGCTGGATCTTGAGGCCCACGAGCGGCTGTGCACACCGTGCGATGACGTTGGCATTGACCCCAGCGTGATGTCGGTACACCACCGCCGGGACTCGCTGCTTGGACCTGAACTTTCCTGCGTGCTTTAGGACATTGTCGGAGATCGTTGAAGGCACCACGAAAACATTGGGGTACGAGGGACAGTATGCGTAGTCGTCGTTAATGCCGGAGACTCTCCAGAACTGGTGCTCCGGAATATAGAGGCCGAGCCGACTGTACTCGGCGGCAGGATCATAGAGGTCCCATCCGCTCTCAGCTAGAGCTGATTCGAGCGTATTGGGCTGGTAGGAAAATGCGTAGAACTGCAGCTTGTCCTTCTTGGCCTTGGCAAGCGTTATCTGGGAGCTGAGCTTCAAAAATGCCTCTGTGCAAATGGCGTCGTTGGGGAAGTCGAACGAGTAGTAGGTAAAATCTTTGCACAAAAGCCGGATATGGGACGCGGCATAGTGGTCGATTTGACTGGAGGTGTCACCTGGGGACTCCAGCAAGTTGGGGGTCAGGCCCGTCAAGTTGGGGACCGCGCCCACCGCGGCGAGGTTGCTGGCCAGATTCAGCACATGGGGCTCATTGAGAGCCAGGATCAGAGCCAGGAGCGACCCGTTGCCGCTGGCCCCAATTTTCAGCCGCGACGAGCCCCTGCTCTTGGCCATGCGCTCAATCATCGGGTAGCAGATCCAAATCTCTCGCGGCGCCTTGTCGTTGGCTGAGGGCGGCACAAAGCTGAACACCAAATGATGCGGCATTAGCGTGAGCGTGCCGGCAATCTGGTACCCTCTTCGGCTGAGGGTGATGCCCTCGATAGTGGAGATTTTGTGCTCGTCCATGGCGGTGTGTGTTGATGAGTCCTCCGTCTGTCAAGGCTCCCTTTGTAATTTGGCCCGATACGGTCACGTGGCGATCAAGCGCGGTCACCACTGACGGCTGCAAGAGGCCGATAGCAGATCAGGTGGAGACCAAGTCTGGGCTACTAGAGTCCTAGCGTTTCTACAGTGGGTGCGTGATTCGAATTGTTATGGACTCGGCTCGAAGCCGCAATTTTGAGAGCGCAGTCCTAGAGGCCGTCGAATTTTTTGATCCCGTGCTCGTGCTTCTGGAGGTTGCGGATCTGTTTGGTGCTCATCTGCTTGGGCTTCAACTGGCGGTCTGGCGTCGTCTCGGACGGCTTGAGACTTTTCTTGGGCTGCGACGTCTCTGGGGCGAGTCTTTTCCGGCGCACAAGGTTGGGGACTAGGGCGTTGGTGGCGCTGTCATCGTCCTCTGCTCCAGGTTCCTCGTCGCTAGAGAAGTCTTCCGGCCCAAGATCATCCGAGGACTCTGAAACTCGGGCAGAATCATCTGTTTCTGTATCCCCATGCAATGAGTCCGAGTCGCCATCTTTCTCGCTGTCAGAACAATCCGAAGGTCCGCCTTCATCCTCAGAGTCGTCGTCCGACTCCTCCTCTCCAGACCCGGAGTCCGAATCCAAGCCCCCTTCAGGGGCCTCGGACGACCAGATCTTTAAGCTGTCCATTCCCGCGCTGATCAAGCGGTACTGGTAGTCAATGTCCAAGATCCCCACCTCGTCCACCGCCCCATACTTCTTGGTGAGCGACGAATGGACCCTGGTCTCCACCACCTTGCCCTTTTTGTAGTTCACCCGGTGCAACAACCCCTCGCTGTCGCCGCACCAGACCGATGCCGCCATCTCGTCGTCGTCCATGTTCATTGTGGGAATGATGGCGTCGAGTGACGCCGCAGGGTTCACCTTGATCCGCGTTAATTGGTCTGCAAAACGGTTCTTTGAGTTTCTCCACACGGTCACAATACCCTCGCCGTGTGATACAAGCACCGTATCGTTTTTTCCCAGCGTCATCTGGTCCGTGGTGTAGCACATGGAGAGAAGCTCGTCCTCCTGGTCGTCGGACCGCGTCACTATTCCCTTGCGAATGTCGATGTGTGAGAGCGTGGTGGACCCAAGGGTGAGGTAGTGGTATGCGGAAACGTCGGGCATCGCCAAAATGTGGTTAACGGCGTCGTCGTGGGCCTGCGGCACCTTATATTTGAGCCCTTTGCTGAGCTCTCTGCTGTCGTACACCAAGACATTGCCATTTTCAGTGCCCGCCACCAAGAAGTTGTGAGTGGATGAGTGGCAGAGCTTCGTGACAGCGTCCTTCTTGGACATGTCCCCGGCCAACGACGCTTTTGCGACCACTTTCCCCGTCTCAGTGTGCGCCTTCTTGATGACGTGGTCCGTGCCCACAGAGAAAATATGTTGCCCTAAAGAGCTCTCTAGAGGGTCGAAGATGATTGAGCGGCACGAGCCCTTGTGCCTTTTAGTTTTCCAAGCGTGCACGAGTCCCTCGGTGGGCTCTGCGTGGTCGGGGACCACCGTCCACCACTTTGTCTTGGTCTGTGAGACTGACCGGGTTACCGAGGCGATTTTTCCCCGGGAATATGCTTCCCGTTCCCTCAGAACAAGCTCCTCGCGAGCTGCTGCCTGCTTTTCTTCGAGCGCCTGCCCATCGTATCGGGAGCAGTACACCTGGCCCGTTGCTAGCCCTGACACCACCACGGGCTCGGTGGGGTGTGCTGCCACTGCAAATAAGGGGTCGGAGTAGCCAACTTCAAGGATGGGCGACACCAACGACTCTAATGCGCGTGCAGCATTGGCAGAATTCGATTTTTTTTTGGCCATCTCCGGTGCTCTGGGGGCTCTGGAGGTGGAAGGGAGGAGGCTTGAAGCTGCGATGAGATGCGCGCCTGCATCGGACCCCACGCTATGAGAACCTGAAAAGACCCGCACTCCTTTCCTGGAACCCTTATCTCTAATTTGTTTCCCAGTGTTTCTGGTTGTTTTCCCAATATTTTTGGTGTTTTCCCAATGTTTCTGATTGTTTTCCAAACATACCTGCTTGCTAGTGTTCTCCGAAATTTCCCGATTACACTTCATGGTCTACTTTTGCTGTTTATTCTCCAACTTTTCCTGATCTGCTATGCCTATGTCTAAACGAGATTGCTCTACGATTGGGTCAGAAGAAACTGGGCAAACTTGCTCGTTTCGTGGATACCACATTCAGTTTTGGCCTGACCCTTCCACCGACCGCTTCTCTCGTCTTCCCCGTCGCCAACGGGCACCGTGGAGTGCCAGTCGCCTATGGATTTGTATCCCAAGTCCAAAAGAGTGTTATATGGTACCTTATTCTCGTCAATGTACTGCTTGACCTGCTTGAAGTCCCAGTTGCACAAGGGGTTGATTTTTATGAGCCCGCTGGCCTCCTCCACCTCGATCACCGGCAAGCTGCCTCGGGCCCCACCTTGCGACCTCCGACGCCCCGTCAACACAACTTCGACGCCTAGCTCCTTGTAAGCTCTCTGTGCGGGCTCCACTTTCACCAAGTAGTCGTAGTATGTATCATTTGTTTCCCACAAGGAATCGCCGTATCTCTCCACGAATTCTTCCTCGGTATTCACGTTGAGAGGCTTGTAAACATGCAAAGAGGGGTGGTATCTGGCCTTGATTTGCTCCACCAAGTCGTAGGTTTGGGGAAAATGGTACAAAGTGTCAATAAATATCAAATCGATCAGATGGCGCTTCTCTTCGTCTTCCGGCTGCTCAAGTTTCGAGATCATATCGATGGTGGCGAGCCCAGTCAACCCGAATGCTGTGGTCTGGTAGAGGTTTGGGAACGTGATGTAGGCCCATTTTAGGATCTCCTGGGGTGAAAGCTGCTGGAGCTTTGCGTTGAGGTGCTCTAGATGGGTTGCCGTCAATTGTGGCATCACCTTGGTCATGACGGGGTATGAATATTTGGATGCGAAATCAGAAACGATAAGAAAAGGAACTCTGCGATCTGAGGAACTGGAGGATGACAAAGTTGAGTTTTTGTCCAGCGCTGGTTACAGGACTGGCGGCAGTTAACGCTTTCCTGTTGGTTCTAGAGTGAGGATGGCGGATGATTCTTTCGTTGGAGCAGTCCCAGGTGTTCCATTACAAAGCAATGTGTCCCACGTGATATGAGCTAATGGAAAATTTTGAGTTAGAGTTGTGGAGCGTGCGAACTAAGTGAAGCTGGGGGCAAATGCCCTGCTTAGTGGGAAATTAGCGAGACCCAGGCAAAGATACGGCAACTTAGAGATATTTCGTAATGCCTAGGACATGTTCGGTAAAAGAAATCCCTTGTGAGCGATTACGAGCTGAATCTTCTCCACGCTGACATCATTCCTGAGCAGGCATGAGCCTCAGCAATGCGTCTTTGCCGGGAGATGCCGGCCAGTGTTTTCTTCCGTGTTACGAACACTCAGCTAGAGTCTGACAGGCCCCACTTATTCGAGGTGCATGCATCTTCCTAAACAATAGCCCTGATGGGCCGTATTGTGTGAAACCTTGTTCTCAGTTTGACATCACAGGATCAGATTATGAGTGCTAATTACACATTTCGGGTTTGGCCCTTGCTACACAGATCCTCACACAGCAGAATGGCGATTCCAGCTAGTCAATAAATAAGTCCTAACCCTCCCTGTCCTGGTTCTCCTCTCGGGCATACTACCGAGACAGTCTGCCCACTCCCTCCTCTCCCTTCCAAAATTAACCGAGAAAGTTCGTATTGGTTTGACTAGCATTGTCACAGGACCTTGATCCTTACACACAATTCCCCTCAGATTTTAGATAATAGGCATAGAAAGTGCTCGTATTTTCTCGGGCCACAAGCGAGCTCCCGCTGGAGCGGACCACCATGGCGGCTTCACAGACGCCAACTCGCAAATAATATCGGCCCTTAGGCAGAGTAGAGAAACTTGGTTTACTCGTACACTACTGCCCAGGAGCTTTAAAAGGCGCAGAAATACCCATAAAATTCATATCGTGTCCTTGGAAACGTTAGAGATTGACTGTTTGCTTTCATTCTTTTCAGGGGTACTTCCTCTCTAAGCATGGCTATGACGATTTAGAATTCGCATCAGAAACCCCAGGGGGCTTATCTCGTATCTGGGACTATGTGACAATAAACTCGTAAACTTTATACTGATAGATTTAGAGTTAGGACTACTAGATTTGCGTATTCGGCCAAGTGTCCCTAGGCTGTTTCCATGGTATGTCCGTCATATATAAGCAAGTGGTCATCTGCTGTCATCGTTAATTTAAATTTCTTCACTACTTTGCCAAGGATAAGCTTAATGAGAAGAGTTGGGCCGCTAACAAATCCCTTATAAGAATCCATACACCTTCAATAATCTGATAATTCCTTACTCATGTCAAGCATGGGCCTTCGCTACCCAAATTGTATAGAAGTTGGTGGCAATTCCGTGACTTATGTCTGTAATAGTTGCAAAACACATATCCTGAGCCAGAGCAGCGACGAAGCTATCATAATCAACAACTCCTACTTGTTTGAATTCACGAGGAACACAACTGCTTCTCACGATACCCAATACATACACACCAACTATGGCTACTTGTTGGCTGAAGACATAAGATGCAACACATGTGGCCTCAGTGTTGGGTCAAGGTTGTTACCTGTCTGCGACTCCTTACCCGTAAAGGTGGAGTGTGCAGATAGTCTCAGGGTGTTTTCCTTGGAGTTGGAGCATCTTCAGCACCAGAACAACCTCAGACTCCAGAGGTATCTAGGGGTAAAATACAGCCCGGAAATGGACTCTGACAACTCCCCGCTATGCGGCAAATATCTATTAGCAAGAGACTGTCTATCGGTGGAATCCAACCCCTTTCAGAGGTGAAACCCGGCTTAATACATAACAAAGCAGAAATAAATTACCACCGCAACCAATCGTATAGCTTCCATACAATACATGTAACGGTTGATGCAACGAGTCCCTCGGCGCTTGGCGCTCACTTCGGGCCTTCATTGCCTTCCTTCGTCGGAAAGACGCGCTTATTTCTGCCTCCGTGAACCATCTTGAAGGCTTCTCGAGTTACTTCCTGCTGGAAACTGAAATCAGCCACCGGCATTGGGCAGTTGAGAACCGAAAAGAATTTCGGAAAAATCGCTTTTTGTCCGTGCCCAAGGCTTAACTGACGCCTTTCTCCACCCCTTTGTCAAGCAAAATTGACGAAGCACTCTACTACCGTTCTATTATTAGTGTCGCCCGCCCTTGTTTCGATTTTTTCCGTTCACCTCATCGCCCCTACCATTACATCATAATCTCTTCGTGTTTTTGATACGGAAATCGAAACGTTGCTCCAAGCGCCAGCTGGGCGGCTTAATCGTAATTTAACCCCTTCGTTTGCTCGATACAGTCTCAAATCCTTGGCACTCTCTGCAATTCATTCTCTATTGTAGGAGCCCAGTAAATAGTGTCTCCGTGCGGATCTAGACTTCAAAACATTGCTGGGAGATATAGGCAGCCCCGCCACCGACTTCCTAAGCCTTCGCTGGCGCGCCCACTCCTTAACACCGCATCTTTAGGGTCAGCTATCCGGTGTCTTCCAGATTGCACTATCTCTCATAAGATGTCCCTGAACACCACATATCTAAACAGCATCCATCATTGCCTCTATAAGTTTCTCTAACGGTTCTTCTACTATTTTTCACAGTTTCGCCATTACCGTACCTAAGTTAGCTCTTTGCCTCTAGTCGGGCTTTCGCTCTTCTCGCCTTGGGGCGTCACGTCGTCCGCCTCCCTATCGCTAGCGAATTCCTGTTCATAACCGTCTTTGAAATACGACTATGCTGTGCCTCAAGCCGTTACCACCTGTAGATCTGGTGGAACAGCTACCTTCTCACGTCTTATATAATCCTATTCTTTCCCGGACTACCCGTTATTTTCCTCCGGTTCCACTATTTACCCTATAGATCTGTTTCCTTTCACTGTCTCTCACTGATGTACACGTTCACGAAGGAGGAGGTCCTCCCAGTGACTAACCCACAGCTGCCCTTCTACTTGAATCTTCCGCTGCCTGATTCTAGACCGGTAGACGACCTTGTGTTATACTTCAAGCTATGGAAGAAGTTCATCAAATCAATGATCTACTACCTTAAGGAGATCACTCTCGTCAAAGAGTTCAGCTCCAAGATCAACCTCCAGCTTATCAATTCAGTGCTCTTCCCTGGCTATTTGAACTTGCCCCGAAAGTACCTTGCTGAGGTCACCTCGACTATAGGCACCCCTCCAAAGGAGCTCAAAAGAACTTTGGGGGCGCCCGCTAACCATTCCATGTCCGATTTGTCCTCATCCAGGCCTCATTTGTTCAAGACAATGTCTAACCAGTCTTTCTTGAAGCCCACCCATTCTAAGAGCGACTCCGTGGGGAACCATTCCCGAAATCTGTCTTTCGGGAACATCGCCAGCTTCGGAGGCGGTTCTCAGTCCGAGCAGTCTCTGATATTTCCCTTACAACACATCACGCTGTCAGGATCCCAGTCAACTTCACAGAGCCTGAACCAGGCTCAGAACGGCATCCCCAAGGCCAAGTCATACCAGGATATTGAAATCCCGCCAGACTTTTTCAGTATGGAGACCTCTCTCTTCCATAAGCTTCCACAGCTCTTGGTCAACGACCACTACCAAGCATTCCAGGGAGAATTGAAGACCTCCAAAGAAATTAACACCAAGTTAATCCACAGGCTCGAGAGTCTTTTGAAGAACCTCTCGCTCAAAATTAAGGAGATCAAGTCAACTTTGAAAAATGACAACTTTGCCAACACCTCCATAGTGAAGGAGATCAGTCAGACAGGGAAGGACTTGAAAAGGTACATGGTCTCGGTAGAATTGTACAATGCGGAGGATCCCGTCCTTAAAAGGCGGCAGACTGCCAACGAAGACGAGGCAGGCGTTCCAGATGACCCATTTCTTCTCAAGTTGAAGTTGGACTACCAGTTGAAGTCCCAATTGGTCCAGGAAAACTTTGCTTTTGCTGCGTATGTCAACTTGCAGAATATCTCCAAGGACCTTTCTAATTATGTGTTGAAAGATTTGAAGGTAATCACTAACAAATTTGGTAAGTTGATCGACCAGGAAAAATGCTACAATGACCAATCCATTACGGCTCTATATAACCAGTTGGTGAAATTGACCACTGCTACCAAGCCAGAAGACGAATGGAACCATTTTATAGCCAATAATCCCAACTTTGTCAATGTTTCTGACGTTAAGGGATCAAACCCTATCAAGCGGCCAAGGAATTACGCGGATATTAAGGTCCCTTACACCAACTCCATTCACAACAAATGCATCCGCAAAGGCGTTATTTACAAAAAGCTGAAAATTATGAAAAGCTACAACCCCTTCTTCTACTTTTTGACCTGCAATTATCTTCACGAGTTTCGCATCCCGGAGGAGACCTCCGCGGGCAAGAAGGATAAATACAAGGTCGGTGGTATTATCGGCCCGGATGATGAGCCTGAAAGATCCTATAACCTCAACGATTACATGTTGAAGTCCAAAAGTGAGGACAAGTTCATTTTGCAGCTGATCAGCAACAAGTCGAAGAAGTTCACTTTCAAATGTGACACTGACGAGAGCTTCACCAACTGGTATAACGATTTGCTGGAGATCTTGAAGTTTGGTGCCCATCATTACGAGAGGTTTGAGCTTGTGGAGTCGAAAATAAACAATCTTCACACACAGAAACATCACAAGGAAAGCGGCAAGAAAGCCAAAAATAAGATGCACATCAATTTGAACTTAGATCTGGTCCCTCAGGAGCTGGGTCCTTTCAGCGGCATTTTCACGCCCAAAATCAAAACCCCCGGCCACAGCGGCAGCGAGACAGACCAGAATCCCTTCGACAGTACCTTTTCTGTGGGTGCGGGCACCTCTATTAGCGGCGTCATTGCCAGTATTCCACTTGATAACAGCGGCTCTGACAATTCGCGTTCAGGGATCAACACCCCCCGCCGCACACCAGTACAGTCTCCCCGTGTGGTAGCGCTGTCTCCTGGAGCCGTTTCGCCCAACGAGTCCATGACTCAGTTGAACGACGCCTCGGCCCAGCACCAGAACTACCTCAAACTACAGGAGAAGTTCTTGAAGGAACAGCAGGTATTGTTGAATCAAAAAATCAAGCAACTCGATGAGCAGCAAAAAAACACGAAGCCCCAGACTCTGCAACTGCATCTCGATCTCCACCGAGAGTCGTCTTCCTCCTCATTGAATTCGTTTGTTCCTGCCGCGAACATCCACAACCTCTTGCAGGGCTTCAATCCCAGCGCCACAGTGCAAGAGAGCTTACCACTTCCGGAGAAATCGGTTTCAGAGACGCCGGAAGAGCCATCGGAGCGGTCTGAGTCAAGCAGCATACCTAAAGTGTTCGTGAGCTCCAATCACTAGGCGTGGCGCTGATTGCCGCTCATGAGCGCGCACATGCTGCTGTGCGCTAAAACTACCCGCTGCCCGCCTCATTGAGTGTCGCTGGTTGAAGCAACGCTGCGTCCCAGGCTTATTAGATTTATACCCAGCTCGCCTCTCATGAACTTTGATCACAGTGGTTCTCTACACCACCGATGTCTTCATAGATACACGATTATACCAAGCCACCTCGTAGCCTTATATACCGGAGCAAAGTAACAGGTCATCTCGCATTGTTCGGACCTTTTGTCCGAGCGAATTGAGTCATTTCGGACCTTCGGACATCGCTCGTGTTATCTACAGCTACTCAGAACCTGGCATTTGTATTCTTTTTTCATTATATATCTGCGGATATCGTTTTTCACCACACTTCGAATTTTGCACTCCGCTGTTCTATCTCATTCTAGCGTCCAGCAGAGACTATCACAGACACCTTTGTCCAGCCATAAATTTTCATAATTAAATAGCCAAAGCCCGCGACAGTCGCCAACCGAGATCAGTTCACAAGAGACATGACCACTGATCCGTACTTCAAGTACACGCCATACTTGCCCACAAGGGCAAGCTCTGCTCACCCCCTCAAGCTCATCTTGATAATGGTGGGACTTCCAGCTCGTGGAAAGTCGTATCTTTCCAAGCAGTTGAAGGCCAACCTCGCCTCCCACGGGCTTGACGCTCGAATTTTCAATGTGGGCAACAGACGGAGAGCCGGTGATGGCACCAAGCACCACGATGCGTCATTCTTCAACTCCTCCAACGCCGAAAATGTCAAGCTCAGAGACACTTTTGCACTCAACACGCTAAGTGAGCTCCTTGAGTGGCTCTACAGCGACGGCACCGACAAAGTGGGCATTTTCGATGCCACCAACTCAACAAAATTACGGAGGGGAGCCCTTTTGAACGAAATCAACAACTATGACGAGAAATACGATTACAAGGACACCGAAATACTCTTTCTCGAGAACGTTGTGGACGACCAGCACATTATCAAGTCCAACATCATGTCGAAGCTTATCCTTTCACCTGACTATAATGATACCCGTGACAGCGCCTATGACTCTACCGATATCAAGGGAGGCGTCGAAAAGATGTTTGCGTCACTCACCAGCAGCCAGCTAGAGGGGTACAAGGATTTCCAAGCAAGGCTCGAGAACTACGAGAAAGTGTACGAGACCATCGAAACCGATGAACTAGCCATAAACAAGATTGGCAAGGGCGACAGCAACAACATCAAAATGATCCGGTTGTATAATTATGGTGGAACGTTCATGAAGGCTGGTGATATCTCTCTCTTCAACGTGATGACCAGCTCGCAGTTGCTCCGGAGCAAGAAGCCCAAACAGCTCGCCTCCACCAGAGACTATATCAGCAAGATTTTGGAGTTTTTGCTTGGGTACAGGTACGAGTATTCCACTCCACCAGAGTCTTCAGAAGAGAAAAAGAGCAATCGGATCAACTATCATTGTGTTCTCAGCCAGAGTTAGCTCACCATCGCATAGTAGCATAATAGCATCATAGCATAATAGCATAGCATAAGAGAGTGGATTGTAAAGTAGCGTAGACGGATACTGTTGTATGGATTGAAAAGGGTGCAATAGAAGAACATAGATGGATAGCAGTAGTTAGATTCGGGGAGCATACATTTCATAGATGACATGTGGCAAGAGTGGTCATAGAAGAAGTTTTAGAATGAACCGGCTTAAATAGAAGGCACTTGTCGGCTGCCCGTGTCGGTATTGTGTTGATGGGGATTGTGAGATCCACAACTCTTAAGACTATTAATGTGAAGAGATTCCGCAAATTAATTGTTGGCTCTACAGACTATGACCACAACTCAGCATCTTAGCTGTCGATACGTCTATTTCTCAAACTTCAACTCGTTTGTTATTCTGCACAATATGTCTTGGCACATCTCAATTGGCCTGACTATTCAATCAAAACTACTCGGACACCTCATAGCTATACGCAGCACATCAGACAGCCTTTATCACATGCTGGAGCGCGTGCGCCATAGTCGATCTCAACCGTCAATTAAGACCAACAACCGCCTCTAAGTGCAGTACAGCAATAGACTTCATGATCCAGCACAGCCATTTCCAGGCTGTTTATGGTCACTAACCCCTGTATCTAGTGTAATTGCTGCCTTTGTTGTAGAGGCGTACCAGCACGTTTTTGTCTGGAGGCCATTTTTATTTTCGTGCTTCCCCCACCGCCATTTAGCGAGCGGGCTCTCACAACAACAGACTCTTCTTTCGCCACTTCTGCCTTCAATTGTTAAAATGTCTTCAAGAAAAGCTGCAAAGTCCAGCAAGAATGCCGAGTCGGCGGTTGCCTCATCAGATTTCGAGTCCGACTCTGAATTCACCATCCAGTCCTCAAATCAACCGCCAATAAGAAGAAGCTCTTCCCTCTTTTCCCTTTCCTCCCTCAAGGATGACCTCCCTAGACCAGACGAAAAAGAGTATACAGCTTTCATTGCTGACGATAGACACTTCTCCATGATCAGAAACCTTCATATGGCCGATTTTATTACCCTTTTAAATGGTTTCTCAGGCTTCTATTCCATCATTTCGTGTCTCAGATTCACGTTGACTGGTAAATCTATTTACGTCCAAAGAGCTCATTTTTTTATTTGCTTAGGGTTATTTTTCGATTTCTTTGATGGTAGAGTTGCTAGATTAAGAAACAAGTCGTCGTTGATGGGGCAAGAGTTGGACTCTTTGGCCGATTTGATCTCATTCGGCGTGTCTCCCGCGTGCATTGCGTTTGCTATCGGATTCCAGTCCACCGTTGACGTGTTGATCTTGACTTTCTGGGTTCTTTGTGGCTTGACAAGATTGGCTAGATTCAACATCTCCACCAACAACATCCCTAAGGACGAGCACGGAAAGACCCAGTACTTTGAGGGTTTGCCGATCCCTTCCAATTTGGTGTGGGTAGGCTTCATGGCCACTTTGGTGTATAAAGAGTGGATCTTGGACAACTTACCGGGCGGGACCGTGTTCCAGAACACTTTCCTTGAGTTCCATGTGGTTGCTCTTGGGTTTGCTATTCAGGGATGCGCAGAAATCTCCAAGTCCTTGCACATTCCCAAGCCATAGGTGTGGTCCGAATAGTGCGACAGATTATAGATATCTAGGGAGGGTCATGTAAGTATTTTATTCGTAATGTGTGTATGAACTATTAACAAGAGGTGCTAAGACAGGAATGGATTTTTCCCCACCATGATCAAATGACTGTACTGCGTGCCTTTGAAACTGCCGCTCTGGAGTTCATTGTACTCCTCGGTGGTGAAATTGACAGGATCCAAGATCCCAACGTGTCCTGGCGAAAGGGCTAGCCTGTGCTTGTGCAGAGTGATCCCTAATAGAGAGCAGTTCTCGAAAAACAACGAGTGGATTCTTGCTAACAGAGTGAGATACAAGAACCTGTACTTCCATTTGAGTTTGGTGCGTTCTTCAGCATCGGTATTTTGGTCGATTCCAATTTTTTTGAGCTTGAAATGGAACAACGCCAAATAGTACAAGAGCTCTGCGTTGCCCTCGATCCGTTCTAGGAGAATTGACGATTTCTTGCCCTCAGGGATCTCATTAATTTTGGACCATGTGTCATCAACATCTTTCATGTAGTTGAAGACGCTTCCAATCCTAGAGCCCTTCTTGGCGTATTTAGGTGCTTCTATCACCACATCCTTGTCCTTGTAGATGGTGGAGTACGGACGAGCCAAGGGTCCAGAAAGCGCACACACAGCTCGCAAACCGTTGGTATTGCGTCCGCATAGACTTCGTATGGATATCCTGAGCATTTCTGATGTGCTAGCCCGTTATAGAACCAAATTTCCAACTCCAGATGTGTCCAGAGGAAGACCCTGGCACCTGGCCCTTCCTCCGCACCCCTGCACACACTGCCACTCAAATTTTCATCGCAGAATCGGCGAACTCACTCCTAGCAACCGCTATCGGTCTCTTGCAGACACAATAAAACTGAATCATGTTGAGACCTAATTCTCTTTTCAGGGTTGTTTCACAATCGGTGCGTTTTGGGGCCGGTATTCTTCGCCCCATCGCCCTTTCCAGATGCTCTCCTTATATGGCCAATGGCGTTTCCAGCTGGAGAGCTTTCGCCACCAAGAAGGAGACAGAAAAGGCCAAGAAAGAGCCGGAATCGCTCTTAACAGAAGATTTATTGGCCAAGGTAGGTTTTGAGGACCCGGAGCAAAGCTCAAAGCAAGCCAAAGTCAACGAGGAGCAGCCTGAAAGCGACCCTACTGAGGAGCCCGAAAATGGCGGGCCTCGTAGAAGGAAGAGAAGGGCCCAAACTTCCAAGGACATTCAGAGAGAGAGGTATGCCAGCTGGTTTTACCGTTTGACTTTTGCTGGTGCTCTCGGTGGTCTTGGTTATATGGCCAGGGACTGGGACTCTGCAGAAGAGGCGAAGAGTGTTGAGGGTGCCGACATTGCCAATGGCTACACCCCACAGTTGATGTACGAGCGGTTGAGCAAAAGATTGTCGTCTTTATTCACATTTTTTTCCGAGCCAGTGTTTGAGAACTTGTTACCACCTCCGGCACCAGAAGCATACCGCCGTCCTTTGACCCTTGTTTTGACTTTGGAGGATTTGTTGATCCACTCTGAATGGGACACCAAGCATGGCTGGAGAACAGCCAAGAGACCAGGCTTGGACTACTTTTTGGGATATTTATCGCAGTACTACGAGATCGTGATCTTTGGCCCCAACTATCAGATGTACTCTGAGAAGACCGTGACCAAATTGGATCCCCTCCATGCCTACGTTTCGTACGCTTTGTACAGAGAGGCCTGTCGCTACAAGGATGGAAAGCTCATCAAGGACTTGTCATTACTCAACCGTGACTTGGGCAAGACTATCTTGATCGATACCAACCCTGACAGCTGGAGTTTGCAGCCAGAGAACGCTATTCCCATGAAGCCCTGGGATGGTAAGCCAGACGACACTTTGGTCAAATTGATTCCGTTTTTGGAATATTTGGCCACCCAGCCCGTCAAAGACGTTAGACCCATCTTGAACTCGTTCCAAGACAAGTCCAATATCATTGAGGAGTTCAGCATCAGGGAGCAGAAGTTAAGAGACCAATGGAAAAAGGAAAACCAGCATTTGTTCTTGAATGCCAATAGACCAAATGCAGGTAACTTTTTGGCCAAGCTTATGGGTGTTCCTACCTCTCAGGTGAACAAGGAGCCCAAGATGCCTCTTGATATCATCAGAGAACACGGCCAGATGCAGTATGAACATTTCCAGAAATACTTGAAGGAAAACGCGCCAAAATTCCTTGAAGAAGAAAAGAAGCTTAAGGAAGAGTTCGGAAAGATAACTTTGAACAAGTTGATGACAGAGGGTGCACCTACTCCTGAAAGCATTGCCAAAGCTCAGGCTGAAAGAGCTGAGTCCTCCTCTTGAGGAGACTTTTGCATCGATGTATATAGCACGTGACTGGGTGAGTGAAGTGGAATAGTGAGTAGATTGACATTTGAGTAGAGATCTTGTGATGGGTGCAAAGTGTAGACTCGGCTCTGTTTGCACGTCGTGCGCATACCTAATCGAAAATGCCAGCTTCTCAGGAGAAGTGGAACAATACATCAGTTTATTTGCTCGTATAGAGGCTGATGCAAAAGCTTGTTCTAGGAGGAAAAATAGCTCGCGCCCACACTGCCATCAACCCGAGAAGCCGAGCTGACACTTTGGGGCACAGGAGTTTTTCGTTCGCCCACTCATTCGCCACCTGATTGACGCCTGGCATTCGGCCCACAACGCACCAATTAATCTAATTTCTTTTGATTACCACTTTCTGAGTACCAACTGCCCTATTGCCCACAAAATAGAACCACTCGATAGTTCTTGGCGCCCGCTATTCCACCCAAACAAAGCAATATCTTCCTTTATCCCTGTCTCCTGTGCAGGAATCCGCTTCGGCCGCGATAGCTCCACTGATTGGTCGCCTGCATTTATATTGATCGAAAAGATAAATTTTATCTTTTCCATCACCCAATCTAATTGATTTTTAAGGAAAGGACCTTGGCTCATATCGCTAGGAAACTTAACACTTTGGGGCATACTCTGACTCGTTCATATTACGTGAAAATGTCCAAGTTGATGCCCAGACTGAAGGAGCCCATAGCGCTAGCTGTTTCGCCGGGCTCACCAGAAGATCCTTCGCCTATACCATCAACGCCCAATAAACCATTTATTGTGACATCTAAAGAATGGGTGCTCCCACCAAGGCCAAAGCCGGGCAGAAAGCCCAGCGCTGACACTCCAGCCTCGAAGCGCAAGGCACAGAACAGAGCTGCCCAGAGGGCTTTCAGAGAAAGACGAGCCACGCGAGTACAGGAATTGGAGGCAAAACTTCTGGAAGTGGAAAAAGAAAGGGCAATCAAGGAAATGGGTTTCATGAATACCATAAATAAATTAAGGACAGAGAACCAATTTTTGCTCAAAAGCATAGAGAAGTTGCGCAACGATCTAGGAGCTCGAGCTGGCCCGAAACCTTTGCCTCCCACAACAACAAATGCATTGCCCATATCCTACACCTCGCCTCATCAGTCACAAAACTCCCCCATAATATCGAGGGCGTCGCCTTCTGGCTCCAGTTCTTCGTACTCGGTGCAGCAAATATCGCCCGCCCCGTCAGGAGATTCGCCGCCGGCCTATCTCCAAAATTTCCCCACTAGTCAGCAAGGTGCTCACAATACATTGACACCAATATCTAATGACGATAGGGGACTTTCTACCGACGACTGTGGTGTGTGTGTCAAGGAGGAGTGTTTCTGTGAGGAGGTTGGGTTGAAACTGGCGCATAAGCCGAACTTGGAGGAAACGTTAAACACATTCAAACCTTTGGCCGCGGTCACTTTGAACAGGAAAAGAAAGGCTTCTGAGCCAATTGAAATAGACTTTACTACAAAGTTCACCTCCAAGAAGCCCATGCCAGACTTGAGCAAGTTAACGAAAAGGAAAAGTTCTAGGCCCCAGAATAACAACGAGTTCATGGAAATGGGTTCTGGATCGAGTAGAAACTCGGAGGCTTTTGATGAAGGCTCGCCAGTGGAAAACTGTGGGTTCTGTTCGGATGATACTCCCTGTGTGTGTCGTGAGGCAGCTAAGGAAGCTGCAACCTTGAACTTGTCCTTACAAAACCACGTCATAAAGGAGGAGGAGGATGAGGACAAAAACGAGGAATCGAAAGCGATGAACTCATTGCCTCCCATTCTCAACACCAACATATTTCGCAAATCTTCGTTGCCAGTAATGCACCCTGGTCCCTCAGTGGAAATCAGAGATATTTCCAATCTCTCACCCGGTGCTGTTCCAACTGTGGTAGGCCCTACGACAAGAAGCAATCAGAAGTCATCTTTGGTTAATTTAGCGGCTGCTGCGTCTGCTGTTTCGACCCCTACTGACACAGCTGGCCTGGAAAAGAAGAGCGGGTGTACCGGTAACCCAGGAACCTGTGAACAGTGTCAAATGGATCCTATGTCTACTCTCTTTTGTACTACTGTGGCAAATATCAGCAAAGATGAAGATTCGGAGGAATCAAAAGAGAAATCCGCCTCTCCTTCGGTGTCGGACTCTTCCTCCTCTGTCACGTCTACGACTTCGGCCACAACTTTACCTTCCACGCCACTCCAATCTTCCACCCCGGGCATGTTCATTCCGTGCTCAGATGCTTACAAGACGTTGTCCAGACATAAAAAGTTCAACTCTGTTGACTTTAGCACCCTTGTGGGGAAATTAACCACCAGAGGAATGCAGGTGGAGGTTCAGTCTGTTGCAAATGTGTTGCGCGAGCTAGACAGAAGGTTATATAATTAGGTATTGGGACATTGGTTTTAGTAGTACGATAGTGGCATGAGGAGCTCATGAAAATGTATTAATGATTACTAGAAGGCTGTAGCGGTTCAACTTTATGGAGGATATCCATCATCTGTAAGAGCTCGAGATTCCATCATGTGACCCAGTATCAGGTCTTCTCAAAATTTTTGTTACCGTACAGAGAGATCGTATCACTGGGGAAGAGTCGCCACGTTGTTTGAGGGCTGAGAGTCGATCTGTGAAGTTGGTATCCATTCGGCGAGTACATTACAATATTGTGGCAAGGCCGTAAATTTTACTCATAAATCCAGTCGGCATGATACGCCACTGCCCTATTTTAGCCCAGACGGTCGTAGCTCGATGTTTCCATAACTCTACACTCTGCTGCAGCAAGAAGACGATACAAACGTCAAATAAAGATGTCAGTGTTGATGTGAGTTCAGAAGAGCTCTCGAAGGCTCTTCTTTCGAGCAAAATCAAGGTAAGCAAGATGGAAATCAATAACATCGATAAGGAGATCAGGAACACGAAAAAATCTCCCAAAACAGCCGAAACAAATGAGAAAGGAGGTCAAAATCTTCAACCGTCAAGCTCCAAAGCTGAAAGTTCTACAGGCACCGAGGCCGTGTCAAAAGCCGATATTGAGAGAGCCAAAGTGTTGGTAGAGCGAGGTTTCCAGAAAAAGAGAAAGCAGACACCAAGTTCCTTCACTAGAAGTCTAACAATCAAGCAACCGAAAATCGAGCAAGTTAAACGGCCTGAAGTCGCCCAAATTCCTAACTTGGCGCATAATTTGGACAGAGCCTTGTTTTCACCAGGAGTACACTTTCTCCAGGATCCCAGAACACGAGTATTCAATTTCCCGCCACATCTCAAGAAAATCATAAAACTCGACGACTTCGACTTCGAAAAGTTGCCTGGTTTCACCACATCTTCTAAAGATGGCAGATTACTTCAGGAAGCAATCACTCAGGGAAAGCAATACATTAGCTCAACGTCATCCATGACTGGGGTTCTTTCACAGTTCTACTTATTTTTGAATAATTATGATCCACAAAACAAGAGCAGATTTCCATTCCCCAAGTTTTCAAGGGGTGTCTTCTTACCGGCATCGGTAGTGGTTCAGCCAAGAGGAGTTAATGAGAAGACAGGTAAAACTATCTATTCCATCGACTCCGATAAGCTGACGGATGTGGAAATTATTTTGCTGGCAATGGGACATTGCTTGGAGACTCTTCTCACTACAAGTGAGCCAGATTTTGAGGTGTTTCGTCTATCCAATAAAGACGGAAATCTTGACCAGACGGATGGAGCAGCCCAGAAGAAAGCAGAGGCTGAGTCTTCCACGCCGCCAGCCAATATCTATAATTACTCGAGTGTTGGAAATTTTTTAATGAGGTCTCAATTGGACTGCTATGATGAGAGGCTTCCAGGCAATGGGACCTTTGACATTAAAACGCGAGCAGTGTGTGCTATCAGATATGACAACAACAACCCCGACTTGCAAAATAACACCTACCAGATCTGGAAATCCAAGGGCGATTATGAATCGTTCGAGAGAGAGTACCTTGATCTTATAAAGACAGGAGCAATGTTAAAGTATGGATTCCAAGCTAGAATTGGGCAGATGGACGGAATCTTCATTGCCTACCATAACATCAACTCTTTCTTTGGGTTTGAGTACTTGCCATTGTCAGAAATTGATAACATTCTCTATTCGAAGAAGGATGAAGAGAACAAAATTGCAAAATTGAATTCTTTGAGGGACGTGAATGATGACTTGCCAAGCTTTGTTGCTAAGACACAGTTTGAACAGTCGCTCAGCATCTGGAATGACATCTTAGAGAAGGTGACTAAGGATTTGGCTTATGCGGGACACAAGGGATGTGCATTCAGATTGATTTTCAAAGCCGATGTTTCCCGCGAGACGAAGGAATCTCTGAGTAAAGAAAAGCAGGTTCAGAAAGGCCTGAGGAAACCTCGAACTGGCCCCTACAACAGCATGAAGGTATATGCGATTCCGTTGACAAAGGAGGCAGTAGATACTCTTCAGAGCATACCAGCAGCGTTCAAGACGAGTTTCCGCCACAATATGTCGCTAGAAGACAAATTAAAGGAGCTTGAGGGGCATCGTGAAGAATTGAACCGATTTAATGAGACTACCGTCGAAAACGGTGTTTTTGCATATAACATTCTGTTCGACTACCGTTTTGGCGGACTGAAAAAGGCATCGCGTCAAAACTACCCTGATTCGGAAAGCAAAGAATGGGAGATAACCTACAAGATCATGAGATCAAAGTTATCAGAAGATCTGAAGAGGAAATCTTACCTTTTTTATTTGAAGTTATTGTCAGACATGATATCAAAGACGGCGCAGGAAGCGTATCAAACTGCTTCGCTTTCTGAGGCACAATATGATTCTAGAGAGGGAACGCCTGTTCCAAAGAAAAATAAAAAAGCAAGGGGTAAGCAAAGCACTGGTGGTGTCATTGAGTCGAACGATATGAGGCTTTACTCGAAAATTGGCGAGATGAGGTCCAAGGAATGGGAGAAATTAGAAAAGATCCCCATAGTGTACCAACCCAAATAGGTTCACAAAAACAAGTGAATAGCAATTTTGGGTGCGATAACGACTAAGCATTGATAAGGATCCCGATAATATACCCAACAAAGTTTATCCGGTCACTTTATAGAGATTATGAAATTTCGTGCAATCATCAAAGCCGCCTTCAAAACCCACGGACCACTCGGAGAGAATCTGTTCATTTAGAAATCTGTATATAGAATTATTACCTGAAAGTAGCGACTTAGTTTACTGTTGTCTGTCTGATTCTAATCCTGAAAATATAGGCTCTTTACAGCATTAGCCACTCGATAGACGACAATTATGCTTACGAGTGAGGGAATTCCTTCCACGCCGGAAAAACTTTTCGGAGTAGGACAGCCCCGAAATGCTGCCGGTAATTGAGCGTCCGAACAAGTCGCGCATCGTGGTCACTTTCCTAAGTGAGGAGCCATCGGTCAACAGGCGCCGTTGCACTTGCCCCTCACTTGACAATTTCTTTTGTAAGCAAAAGAAAATTTGGGTTCCATTTTGATGTCAACGTGTAGTATCTTTCTTAATCTTTCTTCTTTCCAATAAATTTATTAAAGCATATCTTGCCAATAGCGATAGCATTCCAAATTTTCAGTGGGCGGCCATTCCTTCATTGCACCTGCCTTATACGTCTGTGCCTTTGTGATTTCCTACACTGTTCACTATGGCATATACAAAAGATACACATTCACAGCATGACCCCAGCTGGGTCTACAGCCATGTAAAACTTTCAGAAATCGAAAAGACTCATCCTAGCAGTTCTTCTCTCAGCACATTATTTGATATATCGTCCCGAAATTTATCCATGACTTCAACCACCACCACCAGCGTGGCTATGACCCCCAACTCTTCACGATCATCCAGCACTTCTGAGTCGCAGGTCTTGAGCTATGCCAAGCACCAGGATATTTCCAAGGCCCTCAACATCTCTTTAAGACAGAAAACAATAGTTCTTTTAGTGGGGCTACCTGCCTCTGGGAAGAGCACCATTTGCAAACAGCTAGTGAGCTTTCTCAACACAAGAGGATGCTTTACTCAAATATATAACACAGGCGATGTGCGCAGAGTCACTCATAAGAAGCTCAAAGTTTTTGACAACTGTGACTACTTCGACCCGACAAATGTCTCGGCCAAGACTCAGCGAGATGTTTTTGCAATCACAGCGCTTGAGAACTTGATCAGCGATTTGGCTTCCAACCAGATCAACTGTGGGTTCTTGGACGCTACTAACACTTCGAGGTGCAGACGAAAATTGCTTCTAGACATCATTTCCAAATCTGCCACCCCTATCGACAAGGTGATTTTGTTTGATGTACAAACTGATGATCCCAAGTTTATTGATTTTAACATAAGCAGAAAGGCTTACAATCAAGACTATAAGGACAAGGAATACGAGTTTGCAATCGCAGACTTCAAGGTGCGCACCGAGCACTACCGCCAAATATATGAGCCAGTGACTACGGAAGAACTAGAGGGATATAAGGGAACTTTGGAGAGGTACATCATGATCAAAAATGCGGGAGAGGAGTATCAAGTCACTGAGTTGAGCGGGGTTCCCGAAGACGAAGCGAGAGACAATACTTGCACTCTCATGATGAAATTTGTAACAAACTACAAGAATAAGGAAGGTAAAAACTACAGGCAGGTAATCCAAGATTTCTATGGCGATAGCTAGCTTGGTATGGGATAATAGGTATCTAGGGTAATAGAATACGGTTTAAAACTTGATGTAGTATTTCTAGTTTCCTATTCCTGGAATGTTCCAGTCGTTGTTCATTCCAGGAACATTGAATGTGGTGGTTCCTGTTTCTGGCTTCACTGAGGCAGTAGGCTCAATCACAGCATTGATGTTATTGTTGACGCCGTAATACCACGCGCCCACCTTGTCGTTGGTGTACAACTCATCGTTGAAACCCATAGGGTCGTTGGGCCTGGCCCTGGACCAGAATCTGGCCAGTCTGTCCGCGCCTGCAGAGCATAGCAAATGACCCAATGGGTGGTACTCCAATGCGTGTACTGCTCTCTCATGGGCATATGGGATTTTGTGACATGCATCCACTGTAGGCGAGGTGTTATTGTTGGACTCATTCTTGCCATCAGAAACGTAGGAGTTGAGTAGATAATGGTTGATGGATCCATCATATGCAGCTGTTGTTATCATAGAAGGGTGAATTGGGTGCCATTCCACGCAGGAAAGATCAGTCTCATGATCTCGGATCACCAAGAGGTCTTTCATTGTGCGCAAGTCGAATATCCTGCAAGATCTGTCTCTAGAGACCGATGCCAATAACCTTTTAGTTCCACTTGCTTGGAATTTTGCCTTTGTCACCGTGTGTTTGAATCCGTGTAAGGTGGTGATACAGTTGGAAGATCTGGGATCCCACAATTTGATCAAATTATCCTTGGAACCCGTCACAATGAGCCCCATATCTGCATGCCAGTCCGCTGCTTTGACATCCCAGTGATGGCCTGCCAAGATTCTCTCTTCCTTTCCGTTGTTGAAATTCCATATCTTAGCTGTAGAGTCGTCCGAGCAGGTCAAGAACTTCGAGTCATTTGGCGAGAAGGCAATATCCCTGATTCCATCAGTATGTCCATTTATAATGTTCACATTGTTAAAATTAGGCTGCCAGTACTTGATGATTCCCTCCTGATCGCCACTGAGCAACCACTCGTCGTTGTGCGAGTATCTTAACGAGAGAACCGCCAGATCGTGTGCTTGCATGATGGTCTCGAAATTGAAGGTCATTCCATTCCAGACCGTGAACTCCCCACTGTGGGATGCCACAAGAAGTCTTCTGCCTTCGGGTGTCCATTTAACTGTATTGATAGAGTGCTTCGCTTTGTTCGAAGAGAGATGAACAAACTTTGTTTGCGCATCCATTATGCCCAGATTATATTTGGGGTTGTTAGCATATGCTGGTGACGGTAGTAAATCTATGAGGTACGAGGATTCTGGTCTTATCTTCCCAATGGGTTGGCTCGGTAGGCCTAGGCTTCGGTTTATGTACCATCTCCCCATGTTGTTCCCGTGGTCGACCGTTCGTCTGAACGCAGTCTTTTTCTCTTGTGAAGCTAACTGGTTGTCCATGCCCTGCCCATACAGCTGACCGTACGAGGGTCCGTAGCCGTTGGAGCCACCTCGCCCATTGTTGTTATACATTTCGCTGAGGTTGGTGTGATGGTGACCAGGTCGAGAGTGTCTCCAGCGATACTAAAGTAACGTGTTAGTATGCAGGAGTTTATGGTACGTGTGCTTGTCTCTTGAAGGTTAACTGAAGGGGAGCAAGAAATTGTCTCTCTATAATTATTGCTGTATGCAGCAAGTGACCGTTTGCATGTTAGTGCTTGGGATGCAGTTATTCTTTAAATTTTTTCAATTAGTTCTTTCGAGGACTTCTTTAAAAGACTTCTCTCTTACACTACATACTGCTCTAGTCTGCCATATGAACATAGATATATATTTATGAAATTTGACAAGTTTTCAAATGTGCTCTATTTGATCAAGTAGCATTGCACATCCCTTAGTCACTAACGAATAAGCTCCTATTCGTTCTACATGTGGGGCCACTTTGGCAAACTCCCGTCACATTTCGCAGCCACAGTACTGCTTCCCACGTGCTGTGGACGACCGTGAAGCTCTTGCACAGCTGGTGCAATAAAATCTCTGGAAATCTCGATCGTCCGATATCCAATAAAGCATCCAGTTTGCTCTTGCTGTTTTATCAGAAAAGCCCTTGACTATCATCACAGCAGTTTCTTGGGCAGATCTCGTCATTAAAAATCGCTGGTGCGCACTTCTTTTGATTACTCCGCTGATTCTCCATTGGCCACTATCGATAGCACTACTTTGCTTAGCACTTCCAAAATGGTTACTGCTTACATACACGATAACAAAGACACCATAGACAACTTCACCGAGGCGCACGACTCAGGCCAGCCCGTGACCTTGGAGCAGCTAGAGAAGCTTGGTGTGCTATACTACAACGTCAAATCAGAAGACGAGTTGAACAAAATAGCATCTCAGAGGAACTACAAGAACAGAGATGTTGTGAATCTCAACCTCGACACCTTCGGAGGTGATGTGGACGCCTACAATGCAAAAATGCAGCAGTTTTACAAGGAACACTATCACGAGGACGAGGAGATCAGATATATCGTTGAGGGCGAGGGCTACTTCGATGTTAGAGACAAGGACGATGTGTGGATCCGCACCAAATTGGAGCCAAATGACTTGCTTATACTACCAGCCGGAATCTACCACCGTTTCACTCTCACTGATGGGCTCAAGTCCGTGAAGGCGGTGAGATTGTTCCAGGAGGAGCCCAAATGGGAGGCTATAAACAGGGATACCGGCAGAAACACCTCTGCTCGTTCCTCTTATGTTGAGAGTATCTCCGTTTGAGTGGATCAGTTTTAGTTGAGCTGTCGAGTATATGCTGAGTATCTATTGAGTATCTACTGAGTATATGTTTAGTATATGTTTAGTATATGTTTTATGTATTTGAATATCTGTCGACTAAAATTCAGGTGTGCTATTAAGTAGAGCCAAGGTAACAAATATACATACAACTGTGCCTTGGTACCATCTATTAGCCGCTATTCTATAACTACTGGCGAACTATCTTGACGTTCTTTTGTTTCATCCAACTCTCCATCTCCTGCCTCGTCTTGGTGAGATCTGTCTCCAAAGTTGTCCTCTCCTTGCTAAGGCTTTTGAGATCTGCATCCAAAAGTTTAATCACCTGATCAACGGTCTTTTCCACTAGCACACCTCCAATCATTTTGAAGCATTTCCTGTTCTCACGATCTGATGGAGCAATCGACGTCAACGTCTTGTCGACTATGCTATGTTCTTCTATCTGCGAAGTGATGGTGCTGAGCTGGGTCTGGAGTTCCGTTATAGTTTCCTGGTACTCATTGTACTGCGCCTGTAATACCTGCGCCTGCCTGTCTTGCTGCTGGTGCTTATCCTCTGACATGTCAAAAGGCTTAGGTCACTATCGAGAGTTTATCTGGAGGCCCTTATTCGTATGCTGTATCTAATTTTCATAGAAAATCACGTGACTGCGTATGGCTGCAACATCATACTCTGAATAGCATACCAAGAACTGCCTATTTTGCATAACACACTTCGAAAACTGCTATATATTCCTTAAATTTGAAGATGATTTTATTCTTTGCATTTTATTTTCAGACAAATTCCACGCTAAAGCCTACCCCAGGAGACTAGAGATTTCCTATTATCCTTCACGCTGACATCCTTTCCTTGAAGCTATTATCACCAAATGAACTTCCTCCTTCTTTTAGCCCTTCTTACCTCACCTATTGCTGGAATGGCTGTTACCTCCCTTGGAATATATGACAGTCCAAAACCTCACGACGTTAGGACTTACAGGGTAGCCAGCTTCAAGGAAATAGAAAGCTCACCTAAATATCTTCCTATTATTGCTGGCAAAAATGACCCAAACGTTATGTTTTATTTGGAAGATTCCAAGTCATTTCTCTCTAGAAAGCTGACTTTTTCAAAAGATCAAAATATTGATAACATGAGCTCACTTTCATGGAACTTTTTGAAGCCTAAAAAGCCTGGCAAAGTTTCTACTTGGACCCAATTCAAAATAGAAAACATTTCCACCAACAACATCTATCGTGGATTTATTCCCGTTTCCGCTTGCCTTTCTCTGACGTGTGGTGAGGGTGGTGCAATTCTGTTCTCTTATGGACTCACTTCTGCAATCAAATTAGCTGCTAGGGCCTCTCTTGATGATCTCAATATTATTATTGCCTCCATTGGCGTTGAACTAGGGATTGACTTTACTAGATATGCCACATATACCAGCGCTATAACATGCGGCGTTGAGCCCAAGACTGTGGGCCAGGTCATCAGTAGACCTACTTTGGCGATGTTCAAAATGAGTGAGAGGGAGATTTCTTGGGACGACACCCAGAAGCACTTCTCTATTGATGGCGATTTGGAGCCCAACGACGAAATAATGTCGGTGGTCACCTCTTCAAATCTCTATTGTGCCAGCAGCAAAGTTATGAAGCTCTTTTGTGACCAGCTTATTGGGGAACAGAACTGGGAGCACCCGTTGGGCATAGAGTACATCAATAATTCCACCTTTATATAATGCTTCGCATAAACCACTACTTAGCTGCTTAATTTACTCCTTTATTCTATGTAAAGGCCTCCATCTTTTGACCTCGCTCGTTAAATATTTTTCTTAGTACGATCCACCGCCCCAATATATATGAAGTTGACAACAAACAAGAACCATGCAACAACGACTATGACCGCACTGGCAATGTAGACCCACGCGTTGGTGATATCCCATGATCTTCTGTATTCGTCGTTGGCCAAGTGTCTCACCGTCACAATTCTCTTGTCAGCCAAATAACTCAATCCTTCTCTCTTGTAGTCAAGCTCAAATGTGAACATGCCGTGATGGTCTGGAACAGTGAATTTGGTGTAGTATACAAAGGCGTCTAGAGGTCCATCCTCGGTGCTTGAGACCGGGCCAAGAGGGTCCAAGTTGACCCTTACATAAGGATCCAACATTTTGAAGGACAACTGGAGCTTATCCAGATCGCTCTTAACCTCATATGGAGCCCACTTGCCATCCGGGTCCAATTCTGAAATTCCGACAGTGTAAATCACCTCATCCTTGATGCGGTACAAGGTCCTGTTGGTGTTTTCAGGCTCAGATGCTTTGACATGGGATACAAATTGGAGCTTCAATACGCCCTTCGCGTTAATGGCCCATTTGACGAGCTCTTCCTGGAGCAAAGAGTCGGAGCCGACCCATGTCACCCGGGCGTTGTTGATCGCCTGTAAACCTACTGCGGCAAAGCCCTGCAGACCAAAAGTCCAGGTTTTGTCCTGTGAAATGGTTCCAGAAGCATTGGAGTTAGCGGAGAACGAGGTTTCTGACGCTCTGACAATTGGAATCAAATTTTCGTTATTTGAGATTAACGCAGCAGAGCCATCGTAAGGCAAATCCCGGGTGTATTCCAAGACCTTTTCGTTAGCGAAGTTTTCCTTTTTCAAGACAACGTGCCCGGCTTCGGAATTGAAGTGGTCGAACAATTTGTAGTTCTTTGGGGAAGGATATATGCCCACCTCATTAAGGAAATCTCTTATGTCGTCAGGAAGCACTGCTGTGACGCCACCGACGACGATGACATTACCCCCGCTGTTCACAAAATCCAACAACTGGAGCCTGTTGAAGTTCTCTTTGGACATGGACTTCTTGGAGGCAGGAAGGAGGATCAAATGGTCGTACTCAAGCTGGCCGGACAAGAAAAGTGACAAGGTTTCGTCATCGTAAGTTTTGGCCACAGCGGTGACAGCGTGACTATCAGTCAAGGACTTGTAGAATTCGGCGATCTCTGGCTTCAACGTTGAAGGTTGGGAGAGATCGTTGAGGACAGGGTCGTAGACGATCAAGCCAATTGAAGCGTGGACAGCCGAAACAGTGCACACTAGTGACAATAATCCAAAGAGAGAGAATTCTCTGAGCCAGGACAACATTTTGGGCAGAATGTGCAGTTGTGGAGGCCAATTGGGACGTGGTGTTCGGTAGTTGGCGTTGAGTTGGCGTTGAGTTGACACGCGCGCTCAATTTCACCTCTGGGTGCGAGCTGGCTGTGCCTGCGAGATGGCGGTAGCAATGGCGAAGAGGTAGCCTGTACAACCAGCACCATAGCACTGAATCCTCTGATTGTCATGCTAAGGGTCAAGGTTGAGTTTTTGGGTGGCTTGGATGTGATTTCCAACAAGGTGCGCCAGCACAAGTGCACTCTTCCCTACGAGGAGGGCGAGGCCACTGTTAAAGAGTTGATTCACTTCATCACTGAGAATGTGATAGAAGATCCTAAGGACATCCCAGTGTTCATCGACGAAGGAACGGTGAGGCCCGGAATCTTGGTGTTAATAAATGACACCGACTGGGAGCTCGAGGGTATGGAGGAGTACGTGTTGGAGAACGGCGATGTCTTCACCTTCACCAGCACATTGCACGGGGGGTAAGCAGTCATACTATCCTCAACAGGCCCTCCAGAACAAACACGTCCAGTACAGACACTGCGTACGGCTACAAATCCTACTGCAAGGGCCACTAATTATATATACCTCCATTTCCATATCCATAATTGTAGCTTAGTCCATCTTTAGCTGACACCCTAACACGCCTCTTCCCAGCCAGTTCTCCGACGGCACTAGCCCTAGAGTCTTTCTCTCGCCGTCCCTGATCACCACTACGGCTATTTCCTTTTCCAAGTGGCTCTTCGTGACCACCGAGATGTGTGCGAGCTTGTTTTCGGTCCCTGAATGGACGTGCTTGAACTGCACTAGTCGGTCGCCTTCTCTGAGGCCAGATTGGTGGGCAGGACCTGCCTCTACCACCAAATTGACCGTGGCAAAAGGCTCAGTGTAAACAGTTTCTTCAACCACCACCTCCTCGACAGTCTCGCCCGAACTGAACTTATTTATGAGCTCCTTCTCTATCAAGGCGAGCAAGCGAGCTAAGTCGTTCCTCGTACGAATGATCTTGACTCTTACTAACCTAATCCCCACCACATCCACATCACTCCGGGGAAAGCCATTTACCACCAATGGTGTGTCCATATCGGCTCGGTACTGGTGGTGCAAAATATCGAATAAGGAAGCCAATTGGGCTTCGATCTCGCCCTTTGTCGCCACCAACTGGTCGAAGGTTAACAGCTCAAAATTAACAGCGTAGCTCTTGAATTGGGACTCGTCGAGGTTCAAGCTCCTCATGAGCCCTCTGAATGAGGCATCTGATTGTATCTCTGGGTCTGTTGTCATCCTGGGGAAGAAGTGAGTAGCGGTCTCTCAATCTCTTCGCTTTGCGCGCTATTGAACACCCAAGACACCCCACGAGTGGCGAGTAGACACTAGATAGCAGAATTACAAACCTTCAAACTGCAACTAAAATGTAAATATAAAACACTACAAATTGCCCAGTTCATAATTTTCACCTTTCTTCTCCGCTCATAGTACTCACAGCAAACGAATAGGTACTCACCGCTTCCACGTCGTCGCTGTCCTCTCCCTCGCTAATCTCTTTCCAAGATGCTACTGTCAAAATAGCAAAGCCAATGATCACAAGCAAGTCTCCGAGCAACTGCTGAGAGCTCAAGGTCGTGCCAAAAAGATACCATTCCACTATGCCAATTAAGAAGATCGTGAGGAGTGAGGAGACGGACGAGAGCACGGGGCTGGTCAAGGCCATCAACGACAAAAACAGTCCGCTGAACACCAAATTCGAAACAATCAGAGCACAAATAAAGCCCCAGATCCGGCCAGTATCGTCACCATAATCGAAGAGGTGGAATTTGTGCGCGCCAGTAATGTAGGTGGTGAAGATTGATACGCCCATGATAAGGAAGGTGAAGAAACCGAGAAAGGCCATGATAAAGTTTGAAAAGGTCATCTGGCGTCTTGGAGTGATCACCTTGGTCAAATGAGGCCCTATACATGTGTATTTCTTGTAGAGCACCTCGTAGTATCCATACAAGACAGCTCCGACCAAGATGATGAGATTGCCCCAAAAGCGTGCTGGATACTCCAGTTCCGGGACATCTTTCTCAGCAGAAGCCCCATCATCTGAATATGCCACCGTAAACACCCCGGTGATGGCTATGATGACGGAACTGGCCTTGAGCCACGAGAACTTTTCGTTCAAGAGCGGGATTGCAAATGCGTATGCAGTGAAGGCCGAGCAGTTATAAATGGCAGTGACGTCTGAGGGATAGGTCATCGACATGGAGGCATACCATGTGAGACCTGCCAATGTCAATATAATGGTGATGAGGAAAGTTTTTTTGAAAATGTATTGGAACGAGGGCGATTGCCAGAAGGAAGATACACAGCTGGACACCGAGGTGGAGGAAATGTGCGGATTTTTATCAATCAAGAGGTTCAAGTGGTCTGTGGTTCTGTCGCCTTGTACGTTGGCCTCGTACACGAGAATGGAGGTGTGGTAGACGTTGTGGAGCTGCTTGATGATGCACTTCCTGAAGTACCCGAAGTAGCTGGTGTGAGTAGAGACGGAAATCTGGGGGTGCGGGCCGGTTGCGGCAGGCAGTTCGTCTTCCAAAAGTTGGGAATGTGAGTCCAATCGTTGGTACCGGGCTGAGTTCTGTGAGTTCAACCCGATCAACGAGTGGCCAGCCTCGGTGTTGAGCCTGGCTTCACGCGTCTTAACTGAGCGCCTGTCTCTTAGATACTTGTCCACAGTTCTGACCACACTTACTCCAAAAACCTGGATCGGCCAAAATGTCCACCAGAGTCCATGGGTTATGAAGAGAAGGAATATCGGTTCCTTGAACCCAAGCTTGTAGGCCTGTGAAGTGCATTCGGTCTGCGACACAAACGACACCAAGGATATAACAAAAAGAAGAGCGACGAAAATAATCTTCGTCTTCAGCGAGTGTATCAGGCCGTCGGCATCGTAAGCCTGTGGCTCTGCCAGGAGCACTGTTATCGCCATGGTGGTGGAGGAAGAAGAGAAGGAGCAATCGGCGTATTTTGCTCCGCACTGCAGGTAACTAAGGCACCAGGGGTTCAGAGAAGAAGGGACCACCGAAGCTAAAGGACATGTGCAGATGTCATAAGGCCCTTCAGATGGTGCTACCGAGGCCATCACATCCGTTTTCCATCTGAAATGGACCTATGCTACGCTGCTCTTGCCCACGACGCTATGCTACACAAGTCCCCTCTATCGCACTGTTGAGGCCTAATCACTATCACTCTCGTACTCACTCTCCTCTGACTTCTCCTGGCCTGACCCATTTTCGCTATCGCTAACAGCAATGTCCAATTCCAGCAATTCCCCATCATCCTCTAGCGTTTCTCTGGGCGTTAGTCGCGGCATAATAACCTCCAACACTCTTTCCTTGTGTAGCAACTCGTCAGCCCACACATCCATAAACCCCACGCTATACCTCACCAGGCGCCCATTTTCTACTACGGGGTACTTGAGCTGTTGTCTGAGCTTCCGGTAGTCTCGAAGGTATCTCTCTATAATAGAATAGACCTGTACACTAGGATAGGTCATTCTGACATACACCAAGAACAAGGCACTCAAGTACTTGAAATACTTTTGGTTCAAGCACAATAAAACAATATCATCGCTGGGCTCTAGCTCCAAAAGCCTCAAAAGACAGCATATAAAAGGGCTTGGTCTCCCGTTTGAATCCGTGCCTCCTAGATACTTTACTCTTTCGGTAATCACCGGTAGTATGGTCAGCTCGTTGGTGAGGTACAAAAACTGCTTGTAGAAAAGACTATCAAGGATTCGATGTCGGATAATAGGCTCAATTAGGTGGGATTTATTGTTAGCGATCCGCTTGTCTTTGTACGATGCCTGCTTGGGTCGGTGAGCTGTGTCCAGACTCATATCCACATGGAGAAACTAGTGACAGATAGTTCTATCAAATCTGCAATAACCATTCTCGCATTTCTCGCTAGTATGGCCTTGCTGTGTTTACGCTATACTTCGCGCTATTTCTCTCTATTCACTCTCCATCGTCTACTTCTACAAAACACGTCAGATAAGTATATTGAAGTATAAATAAGCTCATTTTCCAGGTCTCCCCGCTCACTCATCGTCCTCGTCTTCTGGAATTTCGATCTTGTCCAAAGCAGCACTGACCGAAGCCAATTCCTTGGCAGCGGCTTCAAAGTACTCCCTCTGAGCATCCACAAACACTTTCAATAAGTTGATGTTCTTTGAGGGTTTCAATAACTTCTTCATCTCTGTAACTGCCAATTCCGTAGCATTGACCAACTCGTCCTCTCTGGCGATCAACTCCTCATTTTCTTCGTCTGCCTCCTGGTCAACCTCAGCTCTAACGATATCGAACTTTTGCCTCGAGGAGTAAACTCTTTTGCGCAAATCGGTCACTTTCAAGAACTCTTCGTCTAATATTTTCGCTAAGCTGGCATGAAATTGCTCCATGATCACCGCGTCTTGCTTCAACCGTTGTTCGCCAACCTCCTTGTAGGAAGCAGACAACTTTTGCAAGGCCACGGCAAGGGGGTTGGGCTCAGTGGACTCTAATTCAGAAGCATTGGAGTCAGCAAGCTTGGACAACTCGTGGAAGAGGGTTCTTGGGACTTCACTGGGCACAGTGGGCGCGTCGGTGTTGCCAGTCAAGACCTTTTCCAACTCCTGGGGAGTCGAAGCATTTCTAATTTGGCTGAATTTGCTCCCAATTAGCGCTCCAACGTGTGCGTCTCGAATCTTGGTGAGAGGGGTGTTTCCGGGTGGGTAATCGTAGGAAACCTTGCCGTAGGTCTCGTTGGTGAAGTGGAGGAGGTCCGTGTACAACTTCAACAAGAAGTCACAGTTCTTCTCTAGCTCGAGATAATCAGCTGGCAATTCACTGACCTCAACATTGGGGTTATAGGAATTGGCCAATTGCTGTACCTGCTGAATCTGTGAGGAGATGAGCTGGGAAGTCTTGGAGGTGAAGGGCTGGATAGAGCCTTTGAACTGCTCCGAGTAGTCCTGTACCGCTTTGGTGGCGTTGGCGTTAGAGATGGATTTGGTGATTCCGTCAACGGAGGGGAGAGACTCCTGGATCGCCTGGAGATTAAACGGAAATTTGAAAGACATTGTCAGCGAGATAGAGGTGCTGTGGTTGGTGGCCTGTTCCTTATCGTTCACCGGTGGGCTCCCTGTACAGGAAGTTCAAAACGCTACACACTTGCTAGAGGACACGGGCTGCGCACAGTTTCTCACTAACTTAGCACAGTTCGCGTCTGATCACAGAGAATCGCCAGGACTACATCTACATGGTTCTATGATAATGATACTCTATCTTCTCTATCTGTTAGTAATGGTTCTGTAAAGGAGCAATGTCAGAATTTTTCTACTATCTTTGACAACTTCATCACCGTGAACTCAGTTGTCCCTATCAATTGATTCATCATAATATCGCCTCTGAGATACATACCCTTGGATCAAGCCACTAACGTGGTTCAAATGGCCAAAGACTTTCAAATGGGTCCAGCGATGGTCCAAGTCATTCCTGACCCCTTTCCAACACACTGGTCTGAGAGTCCACGAAAACCTAAAGAAGAAAAATTTTCCCAGAGAATACCAGATGGCGGTTCTTTAGGCGCGAGTCTCACTGGGCACTGGGCCAGCGATCGCTACATGCACTACACCCTCCGTAAATGCCAGATATCAACACCAAGGGCAGCGTTCGGCTAGGGCACAACTCACCTATGAACAACTCCAATTGCCCCCACTTCGTTGATTTTGCCATCTAGCCGCTGTACTTTTTTTGTGGCTCCATATTGTTGGCCCAGTATGTTTCATCTTGCATCTTCTCTCTATACCCAATACACCAAACGAGAACAGTACAACATCCTTATTCTCGGGCTAGATAATGCCGGAAAGACCACCTTTTTGGAGCACTTGAAGTTGCTCTATCCATCACCAGACTCGAACAAGAAGGCTGCACCCGCTGAGAGAGATGCGGAGATATCGAAAGCGTTGAAATCAAAGCGCATCTTGCCCACGGTCGGACAGAACACCATTTCGGTGAAATTTGAGCGCTCAAAGGACTCAACCCTCCCTTCTTCATACAACAACATCATCCTCAAGTTCTGGGACTTGGGTGGACAGCAGTCTCTTCGAAATATGTGGTCCAGGTACTACAGATCGTGTCATGGCATCATATTCGTTATCGACTCCACGGACACAGAGCGGTTCCAAGAATGCTACGATACCTTGATGGAAGTCACTCACAATCCGTCCTGGGCCGGGGACGAGGACGTAGCCATGGATGCCACAGTGAATGTTCCCATCTTGATGATGGCGAACAAACAGGACTTGCCCGAGGCAGTGGACTTGGTCTCGTTGAAGACTGGAGTGTTTATCCAGTTGGTGTCAGAATTGGAGGCTACTGATCTGAAGCTTCTCCCGGTCTCAGTATTGGAAAACCAAGGGCTCCGTGAGAGTTTGGAGTGGCTCATCACCCGTCTAGTGTACAATAAGAGTAACAAAATGCCTGAATACAGGTAAGCCATTATCTTCAAACAAACAGATTTAGCGGGCATAGAGGGTATAGACAGGATAGATATGGGTGTTTATAGGCATATTTAATGAAATGGGGAAGAAACTAGTATTGTAAGGGAGGGTTCGAGAGCGTGAGGGTGGGTTTGGGAGCGTGAGAGCATGAGCCACCGATTCTGTTGCAATTTCAGCTCCCATAATTAGCTTCGTGGCTAAGCCCGAAGCCGTTCATTGGGCCCCACTATAAAGAACACATGATCCAATATTTCAGGAGTACATGCACGTCATGTGCCTTAGAGTGTGGGCTTTTTTTCGCTGCTGGGGCTTGTGTTGCTCTCCTATTGTCTGCCTAAATGGCTGCAAGGTGCCTCGATTGCTCCCCACAATTGCTAATTTCAACTCAGTATATAAGGACCCTGTACTTCAGTTTTTATGAAGTAGACCATAATTAAGCAAAATGAGCGTCAAAAGTCTTTCACAAAAGTTAAGTCACCCATTCAAATCTGATAGCCGTAGGGGCGATAGTCGCTCGGAAAAGAATTCAGCCTCTGACGAGATCCAGACCGCTGCCTACAATGAAGGCAAGAAGAAGGCACAATTGGAGACTCAGGACCACCAGTCGAAATCCAGCGACAATCATGATCAATATGTGAGGGAAATCATGTACGAGGCTCACCAGGCAGGCGTTTTTAAGGGGTCCCAGGAGCATCTACACTCTTCAGATAGCTCCTCTCATAGAAAGGTAATCGCTTCAAATTCCGCCGGAAAATTGGTCACCAGTCCTAGGTCAATCCGGCAAGATCCGGTGGACAGGAGAGCTCCAGGAGACTTCTCAATTGACACGAACGACACTCGTGCCCTCGTACACGAGGCGCCAAATACCGCGGACTCCACGGGACACAATCATGACGAGACAGCATCTGGAACCGGTGCTAAAGGCAGTGCCAAAAGCGGTGCCAAAAGCGGTAGCGGACGAGGTACTGCTGCAGTTGTGACTTCTTCTACCGCCGATACCACCGTGTGTTTGCCCTCAGAGACCATTAAAGACGTTGAGAAGTCGAACGCCAAAGTTGACTTGGAAGACATTGGCACCGTGGACAAAAAGTTCGAGGGGAAGAATTCACTAAATCCCAATTACGGAAATGAGTCTGAACCGACTGAGGGCACTGGCTACTTCTTTGACACAACCATCCAGCAGAAGAACAAGCAACACACCGGGCCGAATTCCGCTTCAAGGGGGGCGAGAGAAGCGGAAATTGTTGGAGCTGTTGGAGCCTCGCTTGCCGCTGGAGCAGGTGTAGCAGCTTCACAAAAGGGTAAAAATACGCTGTCAGGTTCTAAGAAAAAGGATACCCAGGCCGAGATCAAGCAGTTGGATGCGCAGATAGATGCCACTCAGAAAGAAATTGACGACCTCTACAAGCAAAACGCAGAAAAGCAGCAGCATTCGTGTAAGCTGACTAATTCCAGCTCGGAGCTGCCAACAAAGCAGCCCTATTCTGGTAAATACAAAGAGATGAATTCTGTGGGGTCAAAAGGTGAGGGTGGAAGTGGCGCTACGAAGACTTTTGGAGCAGGCGCGGCTGGGGCTGCCTTTAAGTCGAAGGACTCCCCACTGGGCACTTTGAATGCCGCCTACGAAGAGGGCGAAAAAAAAAGCAAGAGCGAGCGTGATCTTGATGCCATCTCCAAAGACAAGTTGCCAAAAATTCCAAGTGCAACAGACTCAGGTAATTCTGCCGCTGGGGAAGGTGCTGGCGTGGCAGGGGCCAAGACAGCCACCAGCAAGTCCAAAACATCCGGCGCGCCCAAAGGCGGTGACATAAACTCTGCGTACTACAATGCTGGTGTCGAACGTAGGGGCCCTTTCGCCGAGTTCTATGACGCTGGAGTATCCAAGGCTCACAACGAGGGGTCAGCGGGACACGATGCTGCGAACGTCGGCATTTTTGGCGGGATAGCAGCTGCTATCTCGGAAGCCTTTGGCGCCGCGATTGCTCCGCACGAGTCGTCTTCAACTGAGTCGGGCGAAGTAGAGCCAGTAACGCCTGGGAAATCTGCCGAGAACAATCCAGAGCACACATCAAGGTCTGGTTTCACTGCCAACCAGACTGAGGCGTTGCCCTTGCCTGAAAGCGGCAATGATGGGAAGAGCGGTTCCGACTTGCTGAGCATCTTGAAGCAGAGTGAGCAGCAGGGGAGGCAGAAGTCCCAAAGGGAGTCGGAAACTGCAAGAATTCCCGGCGGATTCACAGAATAGGCCAAACCTCCGAAGTTTCCATTAGTTTGATTTATTTTGACCATGTCTATCTATTGCTTCTGATTGTAGCCGTTCGCAGCCATTGGACCTAATTCGCAGCCGGTATATGTCTAGGGTTTATCACGTGCCTGAGTGACTGCTTCAGTTATGAAAATTTTCACTATGCGCACCACCTCCATAGTGTAGAGTACAGAACAGAAGTTGAACTGATTTTTGTTACACCTTGAACTTTCAGCCGACAAAATGGGTATGTACAGTGATAACCAACCCCGGACTGTGGAATAATCCAGAGCGGTATAGATGCGGAGAGCTATTCCTGAACCCTAACAAGAGACACCACATGAGCAGGGAAGGGTGTCGGAAGGCCAAGATGGTCTCCTTTTACATTTCGTTCAACTGAACATTTCCAAGTTATGGGTCTAGAGGAGATATTAGACCGTCCCCAATGGGATGGCACTTGAATCCCGTCCACTTCAGCGTTTTTATGCAATTTGTTACTAACATTTCCAGGTAGAGTTATTCGTAATCAAAGAAAGGGTGCTGGTTCTATCTTCACCTCTCACACCAGATTGAGAAAAGGTGCTGCCAAGTTGAGAACGTTGGATTACGCTGAACGTCACGGTTACATTCGTGGTATCGTCAAGCAGATCATCCACGACC